>SKCR01010902.1:0-89269 GCA_019454045.1 Zanthoxylum bungeanum | reverse complement strand
ATTTAATTTTATTTAATTTACGCAATAGTTCTTTCATTTCTTTACTTTTCAGTATTTATTTTACTGTTCAGTATGAGGAGGTAACTCTCCTCTGCTGGGGTTAAAGGTCAAGCTTTTATTACTAATATTTAGATTAATCTCCCTTAAATATAATATATAAACTATTTAAAACCTGACTTAATGGGATACCGCCTTTATGGTCGGTTGGACTTTAATTGAATTGATAATAACCTGACTAAATTGGATACCGACTTTATGGTCGGTTGGAATTAATTATAAATTTGACTTAATCAGGATACCGCCTATATGGTCGGTTGGTAATTATCACGCAAAGTTAATATATTTTAATAAGGGAGATATCTAAAATAGAAGTAATAAAAGTGGATCCTCTAACCTCTAACATTTTCTTTATTGTTTTATTTACGTTTTTAATTTCCAGTATTTACTTTATTCAAGCTTTTACTAGCCTTAGATATGTGTCGTAACTAAACCCGTTATCTGGGATTGTGATGAATTCCAATATCACCGGTTTATAAAGGTTTATTTATTAAGTCTTAAGCTTAATGCTTCTTGTTAACTGGCCATTAATAAGATTGATTTGCTAAACTTAAAATAAACTTGACAAAGGATTTTTAGGTTTCAACCTTAGACTTAATAGCCTACGATCTCCCTTAAGGATTAGATACCCCTTAATAGATTTCCTTCCAGGATAGACATATACATGTCGGGTGGGGGTAGCCACAATTGGAACTTAATCTTAATGAATTCAGGTAACTTGGTTAACATAGACATATGATTAATTGGGTTATACTGGCTATTTGCATCTGACCATCGACAGAGGCTTTTGCATAATTTCGTGTTCCAGGTTAATAAACTGATATATTGCAAAAACATAAGATAACCACTTCATCTTTAAAAGATAATGGAAGGATTCACAACCCTAAATAGTTTAATAATATTTATTTTACCTTTAATTCTCTTTCACGCTATTTTATTTACTTGTTTTAGTTTAAAGTCACCATCCAATCAAACAACAAATCTATTAGATACTTGTAAATATTTGGCTTCATAAATTAAAAGCTTAGGTTTTAAGTCCTATTGGGATCGATACATTTTATACTACTTGAACGATACGTGCACTTACGTTATACGTGTGTGATCACGCCGGTCAAGTTTTTGGCGCCGTTACCGGGGACTTATTTATCTTTCACGATTAATTTTGAGGTTAGATACTTTTACTTGTGTCTAATTTCTTTTTACTTATTATATTTGTTTTCTTGTGTTTCAGGTTCTTAGACACTACATGAGAAGAACTAGAAGCTTGACCCTAAAATGGAAAGAACTATCAGACAGTTGAGAAGGGAAAGGCGAGAAGGCTAAGAAGCGCTGATCAACATGGAACCTGAACCTTTAGAAGTTGCACCACCAATTCCCATTCGAGACAGAACTATTCCGGTGGCTGATGGCTTCATTTATTGTATTGTACTTCCTCATTTACCAGCAAATGCGTGTGACATCAAAACATGCATCCAGATGATTCAACAATCAGTTCAGTTTGGGGCGAATGCAACTGAAGATCCTAATGCCCACATCAGCAACTTCCTCGAACTTTGTGGCACTTTCAATTACAATCGAACAGCTGAAGAAGCAATGAGACTACGGGTTTTTCCATATTCCTTTAAAGACAAAGCTAAGGCTTGGCTACATTCACTATCAGCAGGTTCCATCACAACTCGGAACACTCTAACCACCAAATTTCTTGCAAAGTACTTTCCACCAGCCAGAACTGCAAAGCTGAGGAATGACATTACATCTTTTGTATAACATGACTAAGAATCCCTATGCGAAGCTTGGGAAAGATACAAGGAATTTCTCCGGAAATGTCCTCACTATGAGATTGCAAAGTGGCTAAAAGTCCGAACCTTCTATAATGGACTTTCTAGACTAATGAGAACTACAATTGATGATGATGTTGGAGGAGCTTTAATGACAAAAGGATAGGATCATGCCTGGGACCTAATCGAAGAAATGGCCAACAACAATTCCTTGTGGCCAATAGAAAGGAGCATGATTCAACGAATAGCAGGAATCCACGAAGTTGGAGACAACACAGCAATGAATGCCAAGCTGGAACAGATGTGTAAATTCATGGAAACACTTAGCACGCAAGTTGTAAACATAGTCGGTGCCATAAATTCACCATATGGAGGAGCACCAGAGGCAAACCAACATGATGAGACGGCGAATTATGTCAACAACTTCAACAGATAGGGGAACAATCTATATTCCAACACCTACAATCCAGGGTGGAGGAATCATCCTAATTTCGTATGGAGCAACAATTCAGGGCAAAAGAACAATCCACCACCTGGATTCCAACAACAGAACAAAGGCCAGAAGTATGAAAAAGAACCAGAAATAAAAGAAATGCTTGCAGAGATGTTCAAAAAACAAGAAGCCAAATACGATGTTATGTTTCAAGCCCAAACAGCATTCAATCAAAGCCAGTCAACATCTATAAAGGCACTGGAAAATCAAATTGGACAATTAGCCAATGCTCAGAGTTACAGACCGCAAGGAAACCTTCCCAGCAACACAGAACCAAATCTAAGGAACAGAGGGAAGGACCAATGTCAAGCCATTACTTTGAAAAGCGGTACTCAAATCAACAAAGATGTTGGAGTCAAGGTATCCACTAAGGAAGTTCCAAAAGAAAGCAGTGAAACAGAGCCACATATGGAGGAAAAATAAGTAAAGGAAAAAGATCGAGAAAGATTCACTCCACCTCCACCTTTCCACAACGTCTTCAGAAAAAAAAACTGGACAAGCAGTTTGCTCGATTCTTGGAGGTCTTTAAAAAGCTGCATATCAACATTCCATTTACAGAAGTATTGGAACAAATGTCCCGCTATGTCAAATTCATGAAAGTCATTTTTCGCGAAAATAGAGATTGGGAGATTACGAGACAGTAGCATTGATAGAAAATACAGCAGCGCATCATTCAGAGGAAACTTCCCCCAAAGTTGAAAGATCCTAGCATTTCACCGTCCCGTGCACCATATGAGAAGATTACATCGGAAAAGCTTTGTGTGATTTAGGTGCTAGTGTTAATTTGATGCATTTTTCGATTTACAGGAAACTGTAAATTGGAGAAGCAATGCCCACCTCAGTCTCTCTGCAACTTGCTGATTGAACACTCGCATTTCTGAGAGGTGTAGTTAAAGATGTGCTGGTCAAAGTCGACAAACTCATTCTTCCAGCAATTTCATTATCATTGAGATGGAGGAAGACAAAGATGTACCTATCATCCTTGGGAGACCATTATTGGCTACTGGTTGAACTGTTATTGATGTACAAAAAGGAGAACTAACCATGAAAGTGCAGGACCAATAAGTTACCTTTAATGTTTTCAAAGCCATAAAATTCTTGAGTGATGAAAAGGAAGATGAATGTTTTAGAATTGATGTTGTAGATAGTATCATCCAGGATACTGATGCAATGCCACTTCCAACGGATAAACTTGAAACTTGCATCATCAACATGACTAACAGCGAGCTAGATGATGAAATTCTGGAATGTATCAACTATCTTGAAAGACCATTTCACTTCAAATCGACACCACAGGTGGAAAGTTAGGAACTACCGAAAAAAGAGCGAATCAAGCCTTCGATTGAAGAACCATCACACTGCTGGAGCTAAAGTTACTACTGAGTCATCTCAGGTATGCATTCTTAGGAAAATCTTCTGATTTACATGTGATTATTTCTTCTTTGCTAACATTGGAACACGAAGATAAGTTGCTGAGAGTGTTACGAGAACACAAGAAAGCCATTGACTGGACAATAGCAGACATTCGAGGCATTAGTCCATCATTTTGCATGCAAAATATTCTGATGAACGATGAGTCTAAACCCACAGTGGAGCATCAAATGAGATTAAATCCAATCATGAAGGAGGTTGGGAAGAAAGAAATTATCAAATGGTTGTATGCCGGCATCATCTACCCCATCTCTGACAGCATGTGGGTGAGTCCTATGCAGTGTGTGCCAAAGAAATGAGGAATAACTGTAGTCACAAATGAAAAGAACGAGCTGATTCAAACAAGAACAGTGACTGGATGGCGAGTATGCATGGACTACAGGAAGCTGAATAAAACAACAAGGAAAGATCATTTTCCGCTGCCATTCATTTACCAGATGTTAGACAGATTGGCGGGACATGATTTCTATTATTTTATGGATGTATACTCGGGGTACAATCAGATTGCCATCGCCCCATAAGATCATGAGAAAACCACTTTTACATGCCCCTATGGTACTTTTTCTTTCCGCGGAATGCCATTTGGACTATGTAATACTTCTGCCACATTTCAACGTTGCATGATGGCCATCTTCTCAGACATTCTGGAACAAAGTATGGCGGTCTTCATGGATGATTTCTCTGTGTTTGGAGACTCTTTCGACCACTGCTTGCAAAATTTGGAAAAAGGGTTACAAAGATCCGAAGATACCAACCTGGTACTCAACTAGGAGAAATGCCACTTCATGGTACAAGAAGGCATTGTGCTGGGACATCGGATCTCACAAAAGGAATCGAGGTAGATAAAGCAAAGATCGAGACAATAATTACCTCCACCAACATCTGTCAAAGGGATTCGGAGTTTTCTCTCCGACATCCAAGTTTTTACAGGAGATTTATCAAAGACTTCTTAAATTACGAAACCTCTGTGCAATTTGCTGGAGAAAGATGTGCCTTTCAACTTGACCAAATAATGCCACGAAGCTTTTGAAATCTTGAAACAGAAGCTGGTCTCTGCCCCCATCATAGTAGCACCAGACTGGACCCTTCCATTTGAGGTGATGTGCGATGCTAGTGATTTTGCTATAGGTACAGTTTTGGGACAACGCAAGGCAAAAATTTTCCATACCATTTACTACGCCAACAGAACTCTGAATGAAGCTCAAATCAACTACACAACAACTGAAAAATGAGTTGCTTGCAGTTATGTTTGCTTTTGATAAATTTCGCTTCTATTTTGGTGACTGAAAGTTGTGTTATGTGTTCCTTAGTCACATTGCTTACCTTTAGCGACATTGTTTACATCAATCATATTGAGTATGGTCAAAAAAATATTTTTCTTAAGTCAAAAAGAACTTGGTCATAATTATATTTTAACTCACAGTCAAAATATGACCTTCAGTCGGGTGACTTATAATTTAATTATAGAAATACCCTAGTCATATTGCTACTTTGGTCACATTGAGCACAGTCATATTTTTGATATCCATCACATTTGTGACATTAGGCATAGTAGTTATCTCAGTCACATTATTAACCCTCAATCATATTGAGTATAATGACAATTATGATCTCAATAACGTTTCCAACCCTTGGTCACATTTGTGATATTAGTCACATTAGTTACCTCAGTCACTTTGCCAACCCTCAATCACAATAAGCACAATCAAAATTGATTAGAATAAATTTATTTTATATTTTATTGTTGTTTTTTCATGTTTAGTTTCCTATTAAGAACCTAAATTATGCAGGTGTAAATTAATTATGCTAATTAGCAAAATTAGGTGTAATATCCTGAATTTTCGGAACAATAATAGAAGGTTCTCGAATCGTAGTTTCGATATCAGGATAGAAAAATATTAGAGAATAGGAGTTTGAGTGTTGTAATATGTGTTGGAATGTCTTGAAATGGAGTTTCATTGCATTGGAATTATGAAATTTGAAAGGATCGTTGACACGATTTAAGAATATTATTTTATGTGGAGGAAGTTTATTATTTCGGCGAGCTCCTATTAAGCTATTTATTTAACCGTTGGAAAGGTTTCAAAGACGAACAACTTTCTTGTTAAGCACTTTTCGAATTTTGCACTAGAAATGGCTAAAAATTATGAATTTCTAAAGAGGTCATTGTTAGGGGCCTATCTATAAATTCACGTGGGCTGCTTTGTAATTTTTGAATTTTCTATATATACCCCATAGTTTTCATAAATCAAGTAATTAGAAAAACAAATCAAACCTCTCCACTTGACCCATCATTTCCATTTCGCACAAGAGATTAAGATGGACAACGACCGGCCATCCAGCCACCGTTGGCTAACGTGGTAGAGCAGCTAAGGCTTCCAAACCACCCTCTATCTTTTGTTGGCCGGGGGCAGCCCTAGTTCGCTGAAATGGTTAAAAATGGTGAGTTCCACCACCTTATCTTGATCACGACTCGTCGCTTCGATTCACGTGTCCAGCTACCTATCAAATCAAAGCTCTTGGAACATGCTACAAGGTTGTAGAGTCGATTATTATCGTACGATACCTGGTTTCATAAAATATTAGGCAAAACTGTTTGGTGAATAGTGTGACCCATTCGTATAATAGCTCTAATTTGACTAGGATTATAATCGTTTATCCACCATTTTTTTTGACAGATTTAACTAGGATCATGAGTATTCATATTGCCAAGTAAGTATTTCTTGCAGTGAGTACTCAGTATGTTGTTTGATGTTCCTTTAGTAATGTAATACCCAAGTTATTCATGGCATGCTTAGTACAATTAATTCATCATGCATGATATGTCGTTATGAATATAATCAAGTGTTAGTGGATTAGAAACCTTAGAAATCCCGCCCGGAGAGTAAGGACAAATTTCCAGTTCCAACACTTTCTTTGTTAGCTAACTGAATCATAATCAACCTTTGGTAATTTAGTTGTAACGTTTGCTCCTAACATCAGATTTTAGTCATTTGTATGTGGTCAGAAAGCTTAGAGTGAGACCTATAACTTTCATGTTGAATATTATCCCAAATAGTGACCATAACTAGTTCAAAATGGATGCCCTGTGTGAGTGAATAGTAACTTTCGAGACTTATTTGGCATTTTGACATTTGGCATTATTTTAACCGCTCTTTGTAAATAAAAAATCAGCCTCTTATATTAATAGCAACTACTATGCATCTTCTCTCTTTCTTCTTAATGAAATACATGTCTTGCTTCAACAAAATGCCCTTTTTTTTGCTTAACTTCTCACGTATTTTAACAAGGGGAAAATGATGATTTCAAGTTAAAACTTATGGATGTAAGCTTCCTTTATTGATTTCTTCTCTTAGTTTTGAAATCAAGCAAGTATGCATCATTCTTTAAATTCGCATATCATGAACACTGGAGTCTAAATTGATGCATTTTGCATTGATAAGCTTGCAATGGATGATTTCTATGATTTTCAAGATAATATGAAGATGGATTAAATATTTTTATTGAAATGCCCAATTTTTTTCACAAATTAAGATGTATTGCCGAATTTATATATATGTTGAGGGTTGATTTTTTGTTTTTGTTTTTGTTTTGATGGTGATAGGCTATGGTTCATGCTTAGGATGATGCTATGGCATGTATTGGATTTGGTGTAAGTTGAAAACTACATAGGTTAATTTTTACTCTAATGGCCGAATTTTAGGGGCTTGTGGGAAGGCTTGATTTTCCTTATTTTGGTTGTGTAATCATGTTCATTTTTATGTTATGTAAGGATTATGCTTGTAATGCTTAGGGGGATGTTGAAATTCAATAAGCTCATTTAGGAAGGCCTTGGCCGAATATTTAGTCTAAGTGAATGTTTGATGTTGGTTGTTGTTGTGATGTGTGGCATGATGATAGATATGAAAAATGTGTCATGAGTTGATGATACACATGTGTGTGTGTACCTTAGTCTTGGCCGAATGGCTAGCTAAAGTGATTAGGCCGAATTAGACATTTGGTTTATTAGATGGATTTGGGCATTTTGAGTAGCTGAATCGGCTATGTTGAAATGTCCCATCAGTTTTGGCACGAGCACCTCATGACATGAATACAATATATCATGTCATAAGCATGTTATGTAGCATTAGCAGCTTAGTCAGGTTATGCAACATGTATATGAAGCTTCGAATGCTAATTAAACATCTCAAGTTAACACGTTATCCATGTCATCACGTATACAGCATGAACATGCTTTCACGACATTTATGAATCATGTTAGTATCCTTAGTGTTGGTTTTCTATAAGGTCCCAAGATCAAATGAAGACATGAAATTATGTGTGAACACATCAACGGAGGTAGCGGAATACTCACATTGATGGGTTATGTCGATTTGGAGACGATTCAAGCCCAAAAACGCACTGCCATGTAAGCCTACTGCATGCAGTCCACTGCCTACAAAAACAGAAAATTGAGTGAAGAAACGGAGCTCCAATCTTCGTCGGATGGAGCCCGTCTCATGGGGGAACCTCCCTACCACCTTCGCAAGACTTGTAAGTGTGCTAGCACTTGATTTCTCACCATGAGAAACCACTCTTGCTTCCCTTTAGCTCACGGTTTTGTGATGAAAAACAGTGAACATTTTGGCCCCTTGGGCGTGAGAGAAGAGAGCAATTTTAGAGAGAAGAAGTTGTGTTATGTTAATTAAAATGATTTACCAAAAATCAATTTATATTTATGCCATAATTTATTAAATTAATAATAAATTTATGACACAACACATGCAATAGCTTAGAGTGTCAAGCACTCATTTCCATGCAATAACATTGAGTGCATTGTACACTATCTACATGCAAAGCATTAGAATGACATGTGTCATGTGGGCCCCACACGTTTCCAAATGATAGTGGGCCCACGTGCACTCACGCGTTCGGGTTCGATATTTCCGAAATACCGAGCTTACGTCGCGACGTTAATTCAATCGAATTTAAATAAATATTACGCCTGGCGAAATTATTATTTACGTCGCTAACGAATTATTCTGAATTAACTCGTTTGCCTGAATTAAAATCTAATTTTAATTCCGCGTCGAAATCTAATTTCGTTTAATATATCGAATATATTAATTCATCGATTAATTTCAAATTAATCGTTCTCTCTCTTTAGACGACATTTTATCCCGGATAAAATATCTCCGTTATTAATCCTAGATTAATTTTCTCTCTCTTATATAATCCCAGATTATACAAGAGTGCAAGTTGTGCGTCATCGGTGGATTATCGGGAAGCGACCCATGAGATCCCCGGATAATCTGGCAGTAAATACGGTGGAGTATCCGAATCACGTACGTACCAAGTACTACGTTCTACCGATTTACGATACAAGGTCGACTCCTAGCAAAGCACCAAGTCTTCCCAAGTTCTCCGGACATATTCATCAAAGAATATCTAGATCTGTATCAAGCGTAGTATACAATTGTATTGTGCGTATCGGCCCAGTATCGGATAATCACGTGCTAGGGCTGGGGCTGGATAAGTGTCTGCCCCGTCCGAAACACATATCGGATGTCTGGTAACTAGTCTCTATAATCGGATATTCATGACCTGGTCATAATATCACGATTGGATGCGCATCACTAAAGAGCACTAATACCGTATCCTGCGTGACATCATCTCCATTATGACTGGAGTGACACTTCCGTCTTGACATCACATCCAATACACTACGATTCCTGATAAACCCAGAAGAGGTGAACACAGAACCAGTTAAGATCCCCCACCACCACCAAAACCAAAGTTTACCGATTGTCGTAAGTATTAGCGATGTAAGTCTCAGGTTAAGACTATACACACCTACCTTGATTTCGGCCTCCCATAGACACCTAGTCATAATACCAATGGGATTCCGAGGGTCTATCCAGAGCGAAGCTGTTTCCCGTACCATCGGTGAAACACGACCTCCTATCGCACTTGCACAAGTATCCAATACTTATATATATGAGAACTATGCCGTTGTGCCCTCACAACGCGCACAAGTGCAATACTAGCCTATTCCGCATTATCGATGTCCAGTCTCGATAATACTACGGCTAGGGATATTTAATGATTAATCCTTCGTGGACTGATACTGTCTTATCATCTCTCATCCAGAACTAATCATAGGGACCTCTCTTCATTTATATATCTAAGGTGATCTAATCACAAATGACGAGAGTGCAATTTCCTTGTTACATAGTTAATTTGCTACAACAACACAATGATCTGTGCAAATAGTGACGCTATGGGTCATATTATCCAACAATCTCCCACTTGGCACGTAGCGAGTCACTCAAGTGTCCTACACCCGAACTATGTAAGGTTCGCTCAAATTGCTGAGGAAAGGTTTTCGTCAGCGGATTTGTTCGATTATCGTTTGATGCGATTTATACGATCATCACATCGCCACGATGTATGATCCGAACGAATCAGATGATATAGAAGTATATATCTGGATCGTCGATGAGACCTTTAATTCCTTAGCCTGTGCTGACGCCTAGCTCAGCTGCTAACAGAACTATATCTAATCTAATTAGATTTATTATCGATCCAAATGGCTTCTATTGCTGCCTCAGCTGCAGCAATAATCCGCATTTGTTGTTTATTCGGCAACAGTTATCTTGCTTGGAAGATTTCCAGCTCACTGTCCCGTTATTCAAACTTTATAGTACCGCAGTATTTAATTGTTTGGAAACTTGCAGCAGTGATCCCAGTCACTTCAAGTTCTCCTTCTCCATAGATTAAGATAGCATCTTTAGTTCTCTGAGATACTAACAGATGTTCTTAACTTCAATCCAGTGACTGTCACTTGGATTGACCTGATTGTGACTCCATATGCTTGAAGCGTATGAGACACCAATACAAGTACATTTTAAATGTACAATTTCCCAGAGAGTGTTAACAACTCCAAATCTATCCCAGTAGATCTTTATTCCTCTAATAAAGTTGTTACTCCCCAGAATTCTACGGATATTTCTATTGAAAGCCAAGCTTTCAACAATAGCTTTATGGGAATTTCACTGTCAGTGCGCTCTCCCACTAACCTCCTCATATACACAATAATTATTTCGTTTTGAGTCGAATCATAAACCATTATGATTATTTCAAAACGACAGTTCCAAGAACCTTATGCTTACATCAATCCAAACATGGATCGAATAACCCGCAAACCTGGTTTGTCGGTTATACAAAATCGTCAGGATGTTGTAAACATCCTCCAAAAGGTTTCCTTTTCAGGAAAGCGATTTTGATTTGTAACTAACATATTTCATAAATGAAATATATAGTTATCAATAAGCATCTTCAAAATGGATTTACCATGGCAACAGGTAAAAGGTTGAACCGTTATTAACATAATGTTGATAACGATACCTTTCCGTCAAAACCTTAGGTTTGCACGTTGGTATGTTGCCTTCCATGTATGTCTTCCTTGAAGACGTTTTAATGTACCATAGGCACACGCCTTGTGGTACAACAACTAGTATCCAAACATAGTTGTTATACAGGGAATCCATTTCGGACTCATGGCACTTTGCCATAACAGGGAGTCGATACCTAGTATCACTTCCTTATAACGTAGTCGGATGGTACACCTCCATAAGATTGACATCTTTATGAGGTTAGATCAGAAACCCATACCCTATGTTGTTTTCTGACTCTATCCGATCTACGAGTTTCTTATGTATTTGAAGATTAATGGTATAGATTCATCATAGATGAACTATTTGTGTTCCATTACGGACTTCGTGCCTAGAACAGTATCACTCCGATTTTTCATCGAGTATCACTATCCTCCCACTGACCACTGCATATCGGTATTCCTCTCAGGAAAACCGCATGGTGAGCAACAATTACATTGTTCTCATGTGGGATTTATAAGTACTATACTTAAGGTTTCCCTTAAGATAACCTATATTGGCACTTATCCAATTTGGGTCCTTAGTTTGGTATCATCCAAACGCTATGCCTGGCATACCCAAATTATCAGGAATGAGAAACCCGTTTCTTCCCTGTTCATATCCTATATGATATCTGTCAAACAGATTTATATGGAACCTTATTCTAAATAAGTTTTGCACTGTTAATACATATCCTGTAGAAGGTAATAGTAGCTCAGAGCGACTCGTGATAAACCTTATTATGTCCAACAAAATTCGGTTTTAGTTCAGACACACCGTCTAACTGACGTGTCTCGGAGGAGTCCTCATCTGAAAGAATACCATACTATTTCATGTACGTATGAAACTTACTGCTTAAGTATTTTCCATTACGGTATTACCGTGGCGGAATAATACTATAGCCGATCTGTTTGTCTATTTCGTGTCGAAACTCTAAAAGTTTCTGATTTGTGTTCTTCAAAAGAAACACATAACCACAACGTGATGCTGCATCCGTTAAGGTCACGAAATATTCATGTTCACATCTAGCCTAGCTAGATATGGGCCCACTAAATTCATCATGAATAGGGCTAACAGATCGGTGGCCCTTTTACTATTACCAAGTAAATAGTATTTTAGGTATTTAACCTTAAACTAGATTCGTAGACCTTATTTGAATAGTCAAATCAGTCCTAGTACCCACTCTTCAAAAGTGTGTATACGAGTCTTGTTTAATTGTGTCCCAGACAACAATGCCACAAATAAGTCTCCATTGATCAAATCAATTGAGCTATTTATTTGTCATTTTATATGTTTGAGATTTTTTTCTTTATATTCAAAATATAAATTCTGTTATTTACATCCAATGTATTTATCTCAGTATCATCTTTATATATTGAAACACTTTAGTGTTCTAGAATATAAAGGTTTTATCCGCAATGGATTAAACACTGATAGAGAGATAATGTCTCTAGATAAACTAGTTACATTATAACATTTCCCAATTTAAGTACATACCCAAAGGGTAGTTCCTAAACTTAGGTATCTACGATCGAAACAGCGACTTTCGTCCCGTTTCCAATTCGCAGAGAAATCTCGGCTTGAAGCCAGTATCCAGCTCACAGCGGATTCTGAACGTCAATACATATATTTTATGTACCACACTAAGTATTTAAAATCCAATTTTAATACCAGTAGTGAACATAACTTTGACAAATATTTTTAAAGTTAGAGCCTCGCCCTTTCTTTAATTCCTTCGTGTCTTCCATATCCAAATGGTAGTCACTTTGGGATATGTCAATTATCCTTTTCAATATTTCACAAACCTTTGGCTAAGCTTTGGGTTTCGGAATATCGAAACGATGTGCACCTTGTGCTACATGCCCAATTGCAAACTTTGACTTTTCTCCACTAGAATAGTCAATTAATTCTCCAAGAATTATTAATTGCAACTTTAATACTTTTAAATCTAAAGATAGATTTATTATAAGTATATTAATTAAGCACTAAAGTCATCATCACATAAATCTTCCAAAGACTTTATGCTCTACTATTTGCTTAATTAGGGCTTAGTCTTAATAGTTATTTTATCAAATAAATTAACCTATTATTAATTCCCAATTGAAAATTAAATCATTTAAAACATTTAATCCAAGGATTATATATTTTAAATATTCAACTTTTCAATTCCTTCTTGATTTCAATAGTCCAACTATTTAATCAATTTATTAAGGTACTATTTTTATAATGATTACAATAATCCAATTATTTAATCACTATAATTTTAATATTAATTACTATAATCCCATTATAAAATCAACTATCATTTAATTCAATTATATTGATTACTATAATCCAATTACAAAATCAACTATATATTGAATGAGTTTGTATATAGTCCAACTATATATTTTAATATTGATTACTATAATCCCATTATAAAATCAACTATTATTTAATTCAATTATATTGATTACTATAATCCAATTACAAAATCAACTATATATTGAATGAGTTTGTATATAGTCCAACTATATATATTTTTAAAACAACATAAAATATTAGTCTGACTAATACTTTTGATTAATATGACGAGTAAAATATAAATGAGCGTGTTTAGCGAGTAATTGAACGAATGTTGCAAATTCAATACTTGCCTCCCACTATTTTTCGTCGAGTCTCTAACCCTCTGTGGAGTACTCGGGAAACCGTGTTTCCTAGTGGGCTAGGATCCTATTAAATAACACACAACCCTGACTTTGGCCAATAAAAAGCTGTATGCTATTTAACTAGGTAGATCTCACAGATCAATTGGATCTCATCCAATTCCTAGATCCGGTTAGGTGGACATCCAAGTCCGAAACATATGCATAATGTCAATGTATCCAATACATTTTCCTAACCTTATCCTCTGAATCATTTAGGCCTTGGCTTTGGCCAAACACAAACCTAATGATTCCAGTTAAGCGGGACCCATTGACGAGGAAAGTTTCGTAATCAATGTTATTGGACAAAAAGTGATCTGACTTTGGTCAATAAAAATCACGATTTGGACAAGACACCGATATGCAACAAAACTCTCATGATTCAAGTACATCCTGATTGACAAAGGTCTTGACTTTGGTCAAAAACAAACCAATGCCAACTTCGGATCTTGAACAAGAATCATTCAATGGAAGGATATTTGCTTAATATAGATTGAGGGATTTTCGCGTGCAAATTGGCTACCAATTTAATTATCTTTGTTAGGTCTCATCATCATACACCCTTAAACATGCATTCTAAATACATAATAAAGCGAGTATGAAATAAAATAATAATGATATGCGGATGGATACTTAACACATTGATCCTAGATCAAATCTCTCCCTTTCTCACTCAAGCTAGCACTTGTACTACTTCTACCCGTTACACTACACTTCTAAAGAAACCTCATATACATAGAGGGGAATAGGTGAGAAGAGAATACAAAGAGAAAGAAGGTGATAAGGCTGGACACGCAGGTCCAATTTAATAAATCGAATTTATTACAATTTCCAAAATTGCCCACCCATCTAATATCCATCCGATATACATTATTCATTCAACACAACCATGTATTCACACACACAAGCATGCTATCAATCAATCTAATCAAATTAATTAATCTGATAATTAAGTGATCATCCAATGTTCAAACAACGATTTGATTTTGATCGAGTCAAACTCGTTTTTGCGAATAAGTACTCAAAGTACGAATTCATGAATTAAATTAAACTACATAATTAAATCCAATTTAACATGTATTTAATACTAATTCACTATTCAATTCCAAATTAAATATTGCACTTTATATTAATAAACCTTTTACGATTTAAATTCCAAATTCAATCGCGTCGGGACTCAAAGTCCGATTAACGTCCAACGTCAATTTAATTTAAGTCTAATGGGCTTCAATTAATTTCTTTAGGCATGGGCTTCGGCAACCAAAGCCTAATAGTGGAATCACCCAAAATGCCTTAGAAATCAATTTCGCCCCATTAGGCCCAATTAAACATTAAAGGTTCATTAGTCGCAATTGGGCTTTATGGTTAAGGTTTTGGGCCCAATTGGATCCAATCCACTTGGCCTAAACCAAACTTGATAAATCAAGCCCAAAAGGCCCAATTACAACATTAAATTCTAATTTCCAAAATTAGGCCCAATTAATTAAATCCAAAAATCCAATTTTCACAATTTAATTACCAAAAGTGCATTATATGATTAATCGACTAAATCGATATTTCCGAAGCACCAAATTAGTCCAATTAATCATGCTTAATTCATTATTACATGTCAAACACACATAATGAAAAATCAAACCCATTTACATGCTTGCTAAGTCTCGGCCAAGGGAGTGATTTCATGTCCAATTCGGTTTCAATCCAATTAATCCGCAATCGACATTAAATACATATCCCGAATGATTTTCAATACATCCAATTATCAAAATCAAAAATTTCCAAGACAACACTAGGGCATATCCAATTCGGCCAACATATAGAATTTAGGGTTTTTGTTCAATTCAAAGTACAATCCAATTGACCTCAAATTAACATCATCCTACATGATTTTAACTCATCCAATGAATCAAAATCAAAAAATTCCAAGGATTCAAAATCCATAACACATTCGGCCATCATGAAATATTTGGGGAAAATAATTCCAAATCATTTTTTCAACAAATTGGTCCAACCAAAATGCATTTAAACATGTTATAAGCATACTCAAACAAACAATTCATTCAAATCATGCTCAAATCACATTTACCCAAATTTTAAACCCTACAAATTTCATGCTTGCAACTTTAGCTCTGATACCATTGTTGGTTTTCTATAAGGTCCCAAGATCAAATAAAGACATGAAATTATGTGTGAACACATCAACGGAGGTAGCGGAATACTCACATTGATGGGTTATGTCGATTTGGAGACGATTCAAGCCCAAAAACGCACTGCCATGTAAGCCTACTGCATGCAGTCCACTGCCTACAAAAACAGAAAATTGAGTGAAGAAACGGAGCTCCAATCTTCGTCGGATGGATCCCGTCTCATGGGGGAACCTCCCTACCACCTTCGCAAGACTTGTAAGTGTGCTAGCACTTGATTTCTCACCATGAGAAACCACTCTTGCTTCCCTTTAGCTCACGGTTTTGTGATGAAAAACACTGAACATTTTGGCCCATTGGGCGTGAGAGAAGAGAGCAATTTTAGAGAGAAGAAGTTGTGTTATGTTAATTAAAATGATTTACCAAAAATCAATTTATATTTATGCCATAATTTATTAAATTAATAATAAATTTATGACACAACACATGCAATAGCTTAGAGTGTCAAACACTCAATTTCCATGCAATAACATTGAGTGCATTGTACACTATCTACATGCAAAGCATTAGAATGACATGTGTCATGTGGGCCCCACACGTTTCCAAATGAAAGTGGGCCCACGTGCACTCACGCGTTCGGGTTCGATATTTCCGAAATACCGAGCTTACGTCGCGACGTTAATTCAATCGAATTTAAATAAATAATTACGCCTGGCGAAATTATTATTTACGTTGCTAACGAATTAATTCTGAATTAACTCGTTTGCCTGAATTAAAATCTAATTTTAATTCCGCGTCGAAATCTAATTTCGTTAATATATCGAATATATTAATTCATCGATTAATTCCAAATTAATCGTTCTCTCTCTTTAGACGACATTTTATCCCGGATAAAATATCTCCGTTATTAATCCTAGATTAATTTTCTCTCTCTTATATAATCCCAGATTATACAAGAGTGCAAGTTGTGCGTCATCGGTGGATTATCGGGAAGCGACCCATGAGATCCCCGGATAATCTGGCAGTAAATACGGTCGTCGGAGTATCCGAATCACGTACGTACCAAGTACTACGTTCTACCAATTTACGAGACAAGGTCGACTCCTAGCAAAGCACCAAGTCTTCCCAAGTTCTCCGGACATATTCATCAAAGAATATCTAGATCTGTATCAAGCGTAGTATACAATTGTATTGTGCGTATCGGCCCAGTATCGGATAATCACGTGCTAGGGATGGGGCTGGATAAGTGTCTGCCCCGTCCGAAACACATATCGGATGTCTGGTAACTAGTCTCTATAATCGGATATTCATGACCTGGTCATAATATCACGATTGGATGCGCATCACTAAAAGAGCACTAATACCGTATCCTGCGTGACATCATCTCCATTATGACTGGAGTGACACTTCCGTCTTGACATCACATCCAATACACTACGATTCCTGATAAACCCAGAAGAGGTGAACACAGAACCAGTTAAGATCCCCCACCACCAAAACCAAAGTTTACCGATTGTCGTAAGTATTAGCGATGTAAGTCTCAGGTTAAGACTATACACACCTACCTTGATTTCGGCCTCCCATAGACACCTAGTCATAATACCAATGGGATTCCGAAGGGTCTATCCAGAGCGAAGCTGTTTCCCGTACCATCGGTGAAACACGACCTCCTATCGCACTTGCACAAGTATCCAATACTTATATATATGAGAACTATGTCGTTGTGCCCTCACAACGCGCACAAGTGTAATACTAGCCTATTCCGCATTATCGATGTCCAGTCTCGATAATACTACGGCTAGGGATATTTAATGATTAATCCTTCGTGGACTGATACTGTCTCATATCATCTCAATCCAGGAACTAATCATAGGGACCTCTCTTCATTTATATATCTAAGGTGATCTAATCACAAATGACGAGAGTGCAATTTCCTTGTTACATAGTTAATTTGCTACAACAACACAATGATCTGTGCAAATAGTGACGCTATGGGTCATATTATCCAACACTTAGTTCGAGTAGACTATCACTTGCATTGGCCCGATTGTCACTCCATATGCTCAAAGCGTATGAGACACCAGGTCGCGTACATTTTTCAATGTACTATTTCTCGGAGATTATTAACAACTTTAAATCTATCCCAGTAGATCTTTATTCCTAGAATAAAGGTTGTTTCTCCCAAGAATTCTATGGAGAATTTTCATGAAAGCCAAGCTTTCACCGATTATTTTATGGGAATATCATTTCCAAGAAATGATATGTCATCATTATATTGGACTTTCATTGTGAGTGCGCTCCCACTAACCTTCTTATATACACAAGAATCATTTACGTTTTGAATTAAATCATACACCATTATGATTACATCAAAACGATAATTCCAAGAATGCAATGCTTGCTTCAATCCATCCATGGATCGAATAACCTGCAAACCTTGTTTGCTAGTTATGGTACGACAAAACCATCAGGATGTTGTAAACATCCTCCAAAAGGTTTCCGTTAAGGAAAGCGGTTTTGGCATTCAGCTGCCATATTTCATAAATGAAATATGAAACATCAGCAAGCATCATCCAAATGGATTTAACCATGGCAACGATTAAAAGGTTTCGTTGTAATCGACACAATGTTGATAACGATACCTTTTCCCTATAAGCCCAGCTTAGTACGTTGGTATGTTGCCTTCCATGTATGTCTTCCTTGAATACTCATATAGTTCCAATAGGCACAATGCCTTGCGGTACAATAACTAATATCCAAACTTAGTTGGTATGCATGGAATCCATTTCAGACATCATGGCATTTTGCCTTGATAGGGAGTCGATACCTTGTATCACTTCCTCATACGTAGTCAGTTCGTATCCCTCAATACGATTGACATCTTTATGAGGTGAGATCAGAAACCCATACCCCAGGTTGTTTTCTGACTCTCTCCGAATTACGCGGTTCTTGTGTATTCGAAGATTATTGGTATAGTTTCATCCTTGATGAACTATTTATGTTGCATTAATGAATCAGTGTCTGGAACAATATTACTTTGATTCTTCATCGAGTTTTACTTTCCTCCCACTTACCACTGCATATAGGTATTCCTCTTAGGAAAACTGCATGGCGAACAACAATTACATTGTTCTCTTGTGAGATATATAAGTACTATACTTTGGTTTCCCTAGGATAACCCACAACTTAGGCACTTATCCGATTTGGGTTTTAGTTTGGTATCATCCAAACATATGCCCAGCATACCCAAATGTTCAGGAATGAGAAACCCTGTTTCTTTCCTGTTCATATCTAATATGAAGTCTGTCAAATAGATTTTATGGAACCTTATTCAAAATAAGTTATGCACTGTTAAATGCGTATCCGTTGAAGGAAATGGTTGCTCAGAGTGACTTATGATTAACCTTATCATGTCCAACAAAATTTGATTACTCAGTTTGGACACACCGTCAAACTGACGTGTTCTGGGAGGAGTCCACATTGAAAGAATACTATACTCTTTCAAGTATTTGAGAAACTTATTGCTTAAGTATTTTCATCATGGTCTAACCTTGATGTTTTAATACTTTAGCCGATCTGTTTGTTTATTTCGTGTCGAAACTTTAAAAGTTTCCGATTTGTGTTTCAAAAGAAACACGAAACCATAACGCGATGCCACATCCGTAAAGGTCACGAAATATTCATATCCACTTCTAGCCTAGCTAGACAGGGGCCTACTTGCTTCACTATGAACTAGGGCTAACAGATCAGTGGCATTTTACACTTTTACCAAGTAAAGGTGTTTTAGGCACTTTGCCCAATAAACTAGATTCGTAGACTTTATTTGATTGAAATCAAATTTGTCCTAGTATCCACTCTTCAAAAGTGTGGATATACGAGTCTTGTCAATTGTGTCCCAGACAACAATGCCACAACTAAGTCTCAACTGATTTACTCAGTTTGAGCTATTTGTTTGGCATGTTATATTTTTGAGATTATTTTATATTCAAAATATAAACATTGTTGTTCACATCTAATGTGTTTATCTCAATATCATCTTTATAAAATAAAACACTTTAGTGTTCTAGAATATAATGGTATACCCGCAACGGGTTAAACCCTGATATAGAGATAATGTATCTAGTCAAACTAGTTACATTACAACAGTTTCCTAATTTAAGTACACACCCGAATGGTAGTTCCTAAACTTAGGTATCAACGGTTAAAACAACAACTTTCGTCCAGTTTTCAATTCGTAGATTTATCTCATCTGAAGTCAGAATCCTGCTCATAGCAGATTCTGCACACCAGTACATATTTATGTACAACACTATGTATTTAAAATCCTATTTTAATACTAGTATTGAACATAATTATGACAACATATTTGAAGTCAGAGCCTTGCTCGTCTTCAATTCCTTCATGTCTGCTTTGTTCAAACGGAAGTCAAGCTTTCGCGATCCTGTTTGCCACAATTTAGGCAGACCTTTTGGGATATGTCCTTTATATTCCCAGAAGATTCTAACGACTTTGCCTTTGCCCTTTTCCACACTCCAGAAGCCTTTGGCCAAGCCTTGGCCTTCCGGAACGTCGAAGTGAGATGCGGCTTGCGCTTCTTGCCTTATTGCAAACTTTGGCTTTGTCTCCTTGAGAATAGCCATTAACTCTCCAAGAGTTATCAATTGCAATTTTATCTTCTAAGATCTAAGAATAGATCTTCGAAGATCCTTCAATTTAATTATCATACTATAAGGATCTAATCCTTAATTATGATTGAGAAATTAAGGAGTCTAATGCGGCAAGCATAATGGATTAAGCACTAAAGTTATCATCACATAAATCTTCCAAAGATTATGCTCTACTATTTGCTTAACTTCGGGTTTAGGCTTAAGATGTTATTTTATCAAATAAAGTAACTTCTTAGTTTCCAGGACCATCCTGAAATTTTATTCCCAATTTGAAAATTAAAGTCGCTTAAATACATTTTCACCCAGGATTATATTTTAAACACCAATCTTTCAATTTATCTTGATTCTAATAGTCCAACTATTTAATCAAAGATTTTAGGTACTATTTATTATAATGATTACTATAGTCCAACTATATAATCAACTATAATTTAATAGGTTAAATTCAATTATATTGATTACTATAATCCAATTATAAAATCAACTATTAATTGAATAGTTTGAATACAGGCCAACTGTTTAATAAAAACAACATTTAAACAACATTTAAGGAGAGAAGGGCAGAAAAGTTTTTCTAGTCCAATACTAGGTGCCAAACGTGTTTCCATTGCGCTAGGAAAGTGGTTCCTACACGAAGCCCTCCTAGAAGAGACATAGGGGCGAAGTGCGCTAGAGAGAGGATACTGGAGGCGAAGTCCGCCTGAACACAGTAACTAGGAGATACTTTCATCACACACTCAGAATTTGAAATGACTACGATATAAATGAAGGATGAAGCCTTGTAATCAAGACTTGGAAATAAAACCTTGAGAATGAGGACATGATGCAAGTCAGATAGCTCCGAGAATTGGGTAGGAACCTTGAGAATAAGGAAAAGACAATAGACAACTCCAAGAATGGTGTGCAAAAATCAAACGGCGCTCAGCTCCAAGGATATAATGGAACCTATGGAATACAGACAAATATCAAAATAGAACTAAAAGAATTAAGAGAAATAGGGAGTGAATCCTTTGAATCGAAAAATCGAATGAGTCGGGAGAAAAGGATAATGAATCCTCTCCACCACCGAATAAATCGGGAGAAATATATAATGAATCCTCATAATCGAAGAATCAAATCAGTAGGGGAAAAGGGGAATGAATATGTTTTGCAACCAAACGATATGAAAGGTATGGGAATAAATCCTCAGGAAACAACTGGATGAATCGGGAAACATTGGAATGAATCCTCAAGAATGGAAGAATCGAATGAATCATAAAACATGGGAATGAATCCTCAAGAATAGAAGAACCGAATGAATCAGGAGACATGGGAATGGATCCTTAAGAATAGAAGAATCGAATGAATCAGGAGACATGGGAATGAATCCTCGAAATTGAAGAAGTGAATGAATCAGAAGACATGGGAATGAATCCTCAAAAGTGAAGTAATCGAATGAATCAGAAGTCATAAGAAACAAATACTCAAGAATGAACTAACCTGATGAATCGAGAGATCCAGAGAATAAAGTTTTAGGGAACGAATCCTCGAAAACCCATCAATATTACACAGGGGGAACGAATCCTCCGTAAATAGAAAATTTATGTAGGAGTAATGAAGCTTCTACCAAAGTCACAACCGATCGTAGCATCAGAGGCTTAAGGGTCCAACCTATTAAGCTTAAGGTCCAATCACAAAAGAGGTAAAATCATCTCACAATCGGTCGAAGTATCGGGGGACTTGAAGGTCTAATCACGATCGAGGTAGAAGCATCTCAAAAATCGATCGAAGCATCGGGGTACTTGAGAGTAAAAAGAACCGGTTGAATCATCGGGGGACACGAGGGTCTAATCATAGTAGAATTCGAAGCATCTCAAAAAGAATCGATAAAAGTATTGGGGGACTCGAGAGTCCAATCGTAGTAGAGATCGTGGCATCTCACAACCGATCAAAGTACCAGGAAACTTACGGGTTCATCGCCTATCACATGGTCACAACAGGGATCAAGGCATCCCGTAGGCCTGAAGTTCGTCCACTTATCAACAAGCTACTACAGAATTAGTTCGGCGACGCCCGACAGGCCAGGTAAGTAAAAAATACATGCATGACTTTGACAGGCATATCACTGTCACATACTGAACAAGCCTACTAAAGTAGGGGCGACAGTAGACATTGTATTTTTTTTTCATATATTCCAATGATGAGTCTCATACAGGGGATACCTCTGGAAAATTAGGAAATCACAAGGATGAACCCCATGAAGATAATGAACTCCAAAGAACACTACCAAAATCCAGCCGAACATAATCTATGTTAGCCTACCTTCTCTCAAACCAGAAGGTTCGGCCGAATATATCCCATAAACTTTAAATTTGATCGGACAAGAACACATGTCCTTATATGTGCAAATTTTCAGTTACTAAAGTCATTTCGTCTGACCATGACCGACCGGACATGCATTTCAAATTTAAATTCCGACCAAACATGCATTAAAATGGGTAACGCTCTATTGATAGCTCGCTGGATAAATAATTCAAATTATATATCTAGCAGAACTTAAATCAAATGTTACTCTACAAGTAATGACAGTAACACTAGACATAAAAAGAGGCTGAAGATGGATCTTGTCTCCCTTCTATTTCCAGGACTCCCAGGAATTAAAAAAAAAAGATTTCCCTACTCAATAGGCTAATCAGAAATTGGAGATCCAAAAGTTGAAATTCACCAAAAGAAATCCTAGAAAGTCCCTCTTATAATCTATTGGAGTTCACTGATTCTACGAGCAAGTTCGAGTGACAATTCAACATCCAAAGGCTATCATTCGAGCCAAGCTACAGTGAAATGTATTACCTGATGGCATCTTCATCAAAATTTTTATCTTTTTTTATTTTTATTATTCATGCTGTGAAACAGTATGTTTGGCTGGATGTGACATACATCCAGCCTGATATACACCATATCCAGCCGTATACGGTCACTCACCTACCGGTATATAGGCTGGAAATCCTAGATATAAATTTCATAGCCGATTCTGAATGGACAATAATATAGTCTGCACTTGGGGATACAATGCCACTTATCAATTGGGAACAATCAAATGCAAGGATTGTTTCTTTCATATAGATCATTATTATGTTTAGTTTTTTTTCAAAAAGTAATTATGTTACCAGCATGTCTTCAAACATTGAATGCATGATTCTGTTCCTGTTAGTTGTTTTCATAACATTTCATTCAGTCCTTAAATTGATAGCAAGATATAGAAATTCTGGATCACGATTCATACCCCGCTAGACTTATTTCAAGTCTGATCAGACATATATATAAATCTTATTAGCCCTCCCTGAGGCCAGCTTAATGAGAGGTGTACCTGTCACTGTGGGTATACAATAATGCATGATATCAGAATATGAGGCCAAACTTTGCCTATAAATTGAGGCCGATTTCAGAATTTCATTTCATACTTTCTTATGAGGAATTCCTTAAGAATACTAAGAAGATTGTAGCTTCCTTGTTTATTTACAGCTTTATGTATTTAATTTTATTTAATTTACGCAATAGTTCTTTCATTTCTTTACTTTTCAGTATTTATTTTACTGTTCAGTATGAGGAGGTAACTCTCCTCTGCTGGGGTTAAAGGTCAAGCTTTTATTACTAATATTTAGATTAATCTCCCTTAAATATAATATATAAACTATTTAAAACCTGACTTAATGGGATACCGCCTTTATGGTCGGTTGGACTTTAATTGAATTGATAATAACCTGACTAAATTGGATACCGACTTTATGGTCCTTTGGAATTAATTATAAATTTGACTTAATCAGGATACCGTCTATATGGTCGGTTGGTAATTATCACGCAAAGTTAATATATTTCAATAAGGGAGATATCTAAAATAGAAGTAATAAAAGTGGATCCTTTAACCTCTAACATTTTCTTTATTGTTTTATTTACTTTTTTAATTTCCAGTATTTACTTTATTCAAGCTTTTACTAGCCTTAGATATGTGTCGTAACTAAACCCGTTATCTGGGATTGTGATGAATTCCAATATCACCGGTTTATAAAGGTTTATTTATTAAGTCTTAAGCTTAATGCTTCTTGTTAACTGGCCATTAATAAGATTGATTTGCTAAACTTAAAATAAACTTGACAAAGGATTTTTAGGTTTCAACCTTAGACTTAATAGCCTACGATCTCCCTTAAGGATTAGATACCCCTTAATAGATTTCCTTCCAGGATAGACATATACATGTCGGGTGGGGGTAGCCACAATTGGAACTTAATCTTAATGAATTCAGGTAACTTGGTTAACATAGACATATGATTAATTGGGTTATACTGGCTATTTGCATCTGACCATCGACAGAGGCTTTTGCATAATTTCGTGTTCCAGGTTAATAAACTGATATATTGCAAAAACATAAGATAACCACTTCATCTTTAAAAGATAATGGAAGGATTCACAACCCTAAATAGTTTAATAATATTGATTTTACCTTTAATTCTCTTTCACGCTATTTTATTTACTTGTTTTAGTTTAAAGTCACCATCCAATCAAACAACAAATCTATTAGATACTTGTAAACATTTGGCTTCATAAATTAATAGCTTAGGTTTTAAGTCCTCTTGGGATCGATACATTTTATACTACTGGAACGATACGTGCACTTACGTTATACGTGTGTGATCACGCCGGTCAAGTTTTTGGCGCCGTTACCGGGGACTTATTTATCTTTCACGATTAATTTTGAGGTTAGATACTTTTACTTGTGTCTAATTTCTTTTTACTTATTATATTTGTTTTCTTGTGTTTCAGGTTCTTAGACACTACATGAGAAGAACTAGAAGCTTGACCCTAAAATGGAAATAACTATCAGACAGTTGAGAAGGGAAAGGCGAGAAGGCTAAGAAGCGCTGATCAACATGGAACCTGAACCTTTAGAAGTTGCACCACCAATTCCCATTCGAGACAGAACTATTCCGGAGGCTGATGGCTTCATTTATTGTATTGTACTTCCTCATTTACCAGCAAATGCGTGTGACATCAAAACATGCATCCAGATGATTCAACAATCAGTTCAGTTTGGGGCGAATGCAACTGAAGATCCTAATGCCCACATCCGTAACTTCCTCGAACTTTGTGGCACTTTCAATTACAATCGAACAGCTGAAGAAGCAATGAGACTACGTGTTTTTCCATATTCCTTTAAAGACAAAGCTAAGGCTTGGCTACATTCACTATCAGCAGGTTCCATCACAACTCGGAACACTCTAACCACCAAATTTCTTGCAAAGTACTTTCCACCAGCCAGAACTGCAAAGCTGAGGAATGACATTACATCTTTTGTATAACATGACTAAGAATCCCTATGCGAAGCTTGGGAAAGATACAAGGAATTTCTCCGGAAATGTCCTCACTATGAGATTGCAAAGTGGCTAAAAGTCCGAACCTTCTATAATGGACTTTCTAGACTGATGAGAACTACAATTGATGATGATGTTGGAGGAGCTTTAATGACAAAAGGATAGGATCAGGCCTGGGACCTAATCGAAGAAATGGCCAACAACAATTCCTTGTGGCCAACAGAAAGGAGCATGATTCAACGAATAGCAGGAATCCACGAAGTTGGAGACAACACAGCAATGAATGCCAAGCTGGAACAGATGTGTAAATTCATGGAAACACTTAGCACGCAAGTTGTAAACATAGTCGGTGCCATAAATTCACCATATGGAGGAGCACCAGAGGCAAACCAACATGATGAGACGGTGAATTATGTCAACAACTTCAACAGATAGGGGAACAATCTATATTCCAACACCTACAATCCAGGGTGGAGGAATCATCCTAATTTCGTATAGAGCAACAATTCAGGGCAAAAGAACAATCCACCACCTATATTCCAACAACAGAACAAAGGCCAGAAGTATGAAAAAGAACCAGAAATAAAAGGAATGCTTGCAGAGATGTTCAAAAAACAAGAAGCCAAATACAATGTTATGTTTCAAGCCCAAGCAGCATTCAATCAAAGCCAGTCAACATCTATAAAGGCACTGGAAAATCAAATTGGACAATTAACCATTGCTCAGAGTTACAGACCGCAAGGAAACCTTCCCAGCAACACATAACCAAATCTAAGGAACAGAGGGAAGGAGCAATGTCAAGCCATTACTTTGAAAAGCGGTACTCAAATCAACAAAGATGTTGGAGTCAAGGTATCCACTAAGGAAGTTCCAAAAGAAAGCAGTGAAACAGAGCCACATATGGAGGAAAAATAAGCAAAGGAAAAAGATCGAGAAAGATTCACTCCACCTCCACCTTTTCCACAACGTCTTCAGAAAAAAAAACTGGACAAGTAGTTTGCTCGATTCTTGGAGGTCTTTAAAAAGCTGCATATCAACATTCCATTTACAGAAGTATTGGAACAAATGCCCAGCTATGTCAAATTCATGAAAGTCATTTTGTCGCGAAAATAGAGATTGGGAGATTACGAGACAGTAGCATTGATAGAAGAATGCAGCGCCATCATTCAGAGGAAACTTCCCCCAAAGTTGAAAGATCCTAGCAGTTTCACCGTCCCGTGCACCATAGGAGAAGATTACATCGAAAAAGCTTTTTGTGATTTAGGTGCTAGTGTTAATTTGATGCATTTTTCGATTTACAGGAAACTGTAAATTGGAGAAGCAATGCCCACCTCAGTCTCTCTGCAACTTGCTGATAGAACACTCGCATTTCTGAGAGGTGTAGTTGAAGATGTGCTGGTCAAAGTCGACAAACTCATTCTTCCAGCAGATTTCATTATCCTTGAGATGGAGGAAGACAAAGATGTACCTATCATCCTTGGGAGACCATTATTGGCTACAGGTTGAACTGTTATTGATGTACAAAAAGGAGAACTAACCATGAAACTGCAGGACCAATAAGTTACCTTTAATGTTTTCAAAGCCATAAAATTCTTGAGTGATGAAAAGGAAGATGAATGTTTTAGAATTGATGTTGTAGATAGTATCATCCAGGATACTGATGCAATGCCACTTCCAACGGATAAACTTGAAACTTGCATCACCAACATGACTGACAGCGAGCTAGATGATGAAATTCTGGAATGTATCAACTATCTTGACAGACCATTTCACTTCAAATCGACACCACAGGTGGAAAGTTTGGAACTACCGAAAAAAGAGCGAATCAAGCCTTCGATTGAAGAACCATCACAGCTGGAGCTAAAGTTACTACTGAGTCATCTCAGGTATGCATTCTTAGGAAAATCTTCTGATTTACATGTGATTATTTCTTCTTTGCTAACATTAGAACACGAAGATAAGTTGCTGAGAGTGTTACGAGAACACAAGAAAGCCATTGACTGGACAATAGCAGACATTCGAGGCATTAGTCCATCATTTTGCATGCAAAAGATTCTGATGAACGATGAGTCTAAACCCATAGTGGAGCATCAAATGAGATTAAATCCAATCATGAAGGAGGTTGGGAAGAAAGAAATTATCAAATGGTTGTATGCCGGCATCATCTACCCCATCTCTGACAGCATGTGGGTGAGTCCTATGCAGTGTGTGCCAAAGAAATGAGGAATAACTGTTGTCACAAATGAAAAGAACGAGCTGATTCCAACAAGAACAATGACTGGATGGCGAGTATGCATGGACTACAGAAAGCTGAATAAAACAACAAGGAAAGATCATTTTTCCGCTGCCATTCATTTACCAGATGTTAGACAGATTGGCGGGACATGATTTCTATTATTTTCTGGATGTATACTAGGGGTACAATCAGATTGTCATCGCCCCATAAGATCATGAGAAAACCACTTTTACATGCCTCTATGGTACTTTTTCTTTCCGCGGAATGCCATTTGGACTATGTAATACTCCTGCCACATTTCAACGTTGCATGATGGCCATCTTCTCAGACATTCTGGAACAAAGTATGGCGGTCTTCATGGATGATTTCTCTGTGTTTGGAGACTCTTTCGACCACTGCTTGCAAAATTTGGAAAAAGGGTTACAAAGATCCGAAGATACCAACCTGGTACTCAACTCAGAGAAATGCCACTTCATGGTACAGGAAGGCATTGTGCTGGGACATCGGATCTCACAAAAGGGAATCGAGGTAGATAAAGCAAAGATCGAGACAATAATTACCTCCACCAACATCTGTCAAAGGGATTCGGAGTTTTCTCCGACATGCAAGTTTTTACAGGAGATTTATCAAAGACTTCTTAAAGATTGCGAAACCTCTGTGCAATTTACTGGAGAAAGATGTGCCTTTCAACTTGACCAAATAATGCCACGAAGCTTTTGAAATCTTGAAACAGAAGCTGGTCTCTGCCCCCATCATAGTAGCACCAGACTGGACCCTTCCATTTAAGGTGATGTGCGATGCTAGTGATTTTGCTATAGGTACAGTTTTGGGACAACGCAAGGCAAAAATTTTCCATACCATTTACTACGCCAACAGAACTCTGAATGAAGCTCAAATCAACTACACAACAACTGAAAAATGAGTTGCTTGCAGTTGTGTTTGCTTTTGATAAATTTCGCTCCTATCTGTTGGGTCCCAAAGTGGTAGTCTACACATATCATTCAGCAATCAAATATCTGATCGTGAAGAAAGATGCTAAGCCCAGATTGATCCGTTGGGTGCTTCTGTTGCAAGAATTTGACGTGGAGATCCAAGACAGGAAATGGACAGAAAACCAAGTGGCATATCACTTATCGAGGCTCGAGAATGGAGAAACAACTGGCAACGAACTGACAATCAAATAAACTTTTCCAAATGAACAGTTGTTTGCCATGAAACAACACGATGTCCATTGGTATGCTGACTATGTAAACTACATAGCATCAAGAAAATGGCTGTTGGAATGGACACATCAGCAATGAAATAAGTTCTTCAAATAAGTCAAGCACTATGTCTGGGATGAGCCGTATCTGTTCAAACATTATGCTGCTCACTTACTGAGACGTTTTGTTCCACAAGAGGAGGTCAATAGTGTCTTGCAACATTTTTTTTCATCACCATACGGCGGACACTTCAGCGGAGATAAAACTGCAGCTAAAGTCCTACAATCAGGTTTATTCTGGCCCACTCTATTTAAAAATGCTTACTTATTTGCTCTTCAATGTGACAAGTGCCAGAGAACGGGAAATATTTCAAAGAGAAATTAATGACCTCTGCAAAACATTTTAGAAGTTGAGATATTTGATGTATGGGTGATTGATTTTATAGGACCCTTTGTTCCATCATTCGGAAACCTGTACATACTAGTTGTTTTAAACTACATCTCTAAATGGATTGAAGTCATAACATTGCCATCAAATGATTCAAAATTGGTGATAAAATTTATTAAAAAAAATATTTTCACTCGCTTCGGAACACATCGGGTAATTATCAGTGATGGTGGCACACATTTCTGCAACAGATACTTTGATGCACTCATATCCAAATACGGAGTTACTCATAAAGTTTGCACTGCCTACCATCCGCAGTCAAATGGACATGTTGAAGTTTCAAACAGGGAGATCAAAAAAATCTTTAAGAGAACCATTGGATCAACAAGAATGGACTGGTCTACAAAACTGGATGACATATTATGGGCCTACCAGATAGCTTACAAGACACCCATTGGTATGTCCCCATATCGAATGGTGTTTGGGAAAGCGTGTCATCTGCCAGTGGAGCTTGAACATAAAGCGTACTGGGCACTAAAGAAGTTAAATCTTGATCCATAAGCAGCATGAGTGAAAAGACTCCACCAACTCAACGAAATGGAGGAATTTTACTTCCAGGCTTATGAGAATGCCAAAATGTACAAAGAAAAGACGAATAAATGGCATGATAAAAAAAAGTGCGCAGATAACTACAGCCAAGGCAGCAGGTGTTGTTATACAATTCAAGGTTGAAACTTTTCCCTACAAAGCTGAAATCAAGTTGGTCAGGTCCATTTATGATTACTCAGGTTTTACCATATGGAGCTGTTGAGTTACTTGATCCCAACACCAACGATACATTCAAAGTTAATAGCCAGGGTGTCAAGCACTACTGGGGAGAATCATTTAAGCAACAAAAAGAAAGTGTCACACTTTCAGATCTAGTCTATCATTCGGGTAGTCATGCCTAGCTGATAATGTTAAACTTAGCGCTAACAGGGAGACAACCCGTGCAATTTGTGCATATATTTTGATTTGGTGTGTTTTTTATTTTTATGTGATAATTTTGTAGGTAAAATCACATTTCAGGATGGAAGACGTGCTCGCAAATCTTCACAAGCAATTTCCTTCTCTCCCTAAAAATTCTCTGATGATGATATACAAAGCTTGCTTGGAATGAATGAGATTACTGATGATCAAAGATATGCCTAATGACATTCGTTGGATTATTGAAGCACGAGTCTGATTGGCAAGTGGGTCCTCTGATTCTTTTGTGTTATATCTGTCTGTTTTAGGAAGAAACACCTATGCTAAAAAGAGAAGAGCTAAAAGAATGGGTGTTTGCTATAAATGTGCATGCATGACATGTAATACTCGTTGTCGTACTCTAGGAATGGTGTCTGATAACCGTGAAGATAAAATTAAATTCATTATGGATGGCTTGAGTAAGGAGTCTTTGGATGACATATCATTGACTTTTGAGACACATTCCAGTGGATATGTGCATCACACAATTCACATGTTATATACACGGTTTCGAAAAGAAAGACAACATTTAAGTCTCGGGAATCTGACTCTAAAAGACCATGTTTGCCAATTTATAATAAAATTAGATGGGAAGCTTGTCCCTGACGCATAGACTGTTGGACAATTATGACCCATAGCATCACTATTTTTAAAAGACATGGTGTTTTTGTACAAATTAACTATGTGACAAAGGAAATTGCTATTTTATCATTTTGTAATTGGATTACTTTGATATATAAATGATAAAAGTTCAAATGATTATTACCAGATTAATAAGATATGAGACAGTATTAATCCATAAAAGGTTTAATCATTAAATATCCATAGTCGTAGTATTATCGAGACTAGACATCGATAATGCGGAATAGGCTAGTATTACACTTGTGCGCATTATGGAAGCTTAACGGCATAGTTCTCATATATTTAAGTATTGGATACTTATGCAAGTGTGATAGAAGGTACTGTTAGCTGTTGGACCGGGAACAGCTTCGCTCTGGATAGACCCCTCGGAGTCCCACTGGTAGTATTACTATGTCTCTATGGGAATCCGAATCAGGGTAGGTGTATGTGGTCTTAACTTGAGACTTGCATCGCTAACACTTGCGATAATCAGTATACTTTGGTTTTGTTCGTCCGGAGCTTTAACAGGTTCTGTGTACGCCTCTTCTGGGTATACTAAGAATCATAGTGTATTGGGTGTGATGTCAAGATAGATGTATCACTTCAATCATATAGAGATGATGATCAAGCATGGATACAGAATAGTACTCTTAAATGCTGCAACTATCGGGATAGTATGACTAGGTAATGATTATTGAGTTTCAATCAAGTCCCAAGGATCATAAATCATGCAAAAACGAGTTGAATACATATCATATGAGGTGCGGAAAAGACTCACAATGATCGGTTGGATGCTCCGAAGATGAACCACGAACGCACTACCTTCTCCTCTTCTGTCATGCTCACGGTAAACCCACTGGTTTGGGCTTCAAGATTCGGTCATGGTGGGTTTGTGGACTCCATCTTCATCTTCGAGCTCCAAGCTTCAACAATGGATTCCAAGCTCATGAAATCACTTCCCTATCACCTTGATATGTCTCCATGAGTGTGCTAGCACTTTTATCTTGCAACAAGATTACTTCTTTTGTCCCTTTACTGCTTTCGGTCTTGAACCAGAAAAAAAAGGGAAGGCAGCAGCCCCTTGGGCGTGAGGAAGAAGAGAGGAAAGAGAGGAGGGAAAGTTTCCAAAACCTAATACCGTAAAAAGAGAGAGAATGAATTAGAAAATAAAAAATTGTAAAAGGTTTATATAATTTCCAAAAATATTTATAAACCATTTACTTTTTCTATTTAAAAAGCAAAGCATTAAATGCTTGTCTATCACCTCAAATCAATTCACATCAATCACTCAAATGTCACATCACTCAAAGTGACATGTGATTTGACGCTTGATGTGACTTGCGATTTTGACGCTTGATTTGACTTGCGTGCCGCACTCGAATTCGAAATGCGAATGCGCTCGCAAACAATCCCGGGCTTGGGTTCGTTAATTCCAAATTAACGAATTTTCGTCGCGTCGTAATTAAATGATTACGCCTAGCGAATTCACTATTCACGTCGCTAACGAATTAATTCTAAATTAATTCGTTCGCCCGAATTAAAATCTAATTTCAATTCTGCGTCGAAATCTAATTTCGTTATAATATATCGAATATATTAATTTATCGATTAATTCCAAATTAATCGTTCTCTCTCTTTAACGATATTTTATCCGAGATAAAATATCTCCGTAATTAATCCCAGATTAATTTTCTCTCTCATCGAATTAATCCCAGATTAATTAAAGTGCGAGTCATACGTCATCGGTGAATCTTCAGGAACCGACCCATGAGATCTCCGGATATGTTGGCAGTAAATACGGTCGTCGGACTATCCGAACACGTAAGTACCTCGTACTACGTTTATACACCGATTTACAAGACAAGGTTGGCTTCTAGCAAAGCGCCATGCCTACCCAATTCTCCAGAAATATTCTTACAGGAATATATATAGATCTGTATCAAGCGTAGTATACCGTAGTATTGTGCATATCGGCCCAGTATCGGATAGTCACGTGCTAGGGCTGGGGCTGGATAAGTGTCTGCCCCGTCCGAAGCACATGTCGGATGTCTGGTAACTAGTCTCTATAATCGGATATGTATGACCTAGTCATAATATCCCGATGGTTGCGCAACACTTAAGCACTAATACCGTATCCTGCGTGACATCATCTCCACTATGACTGAAGTGATACTTCCGTCTTGACATCACACCCAATACACTACGACTCTCTGATAAACCCAGAAGTGGTGTACGCAGAACCGGTTAAAGCCCTGTACCACCAAGACCAAAGTCTATCGATTATCGTAAGTATTAGCGATGTAAGTCTCAGGTTAAGACTATACACACCTACCTTGATTTCGGCCTCCCATAGACACATAGTCATAATACCAATGGGATTCCGAAGGGTCTATCCAGAGCGAAGCTGTTTCCCGTACGGTGAAACACAACCTCCTATCGCACTTGCATAAGTATCCAATACTTATATATATGAGAACTATGCCGTTGTGCCCTCACAACGCGCACAAGTGCAATACTAGCTATTCCGCATTATCGATGTCCTATCTCGATAATACTCCGGCTAGGGATATTTAATGATTAATCCTTCGTGGACTGATACTGTCTCATATCATTCTCAATCCAGGAACTAATCATAGGGACCTCTCTTCATTTATATATCTATGGTGATCTAATCACAAATGATGAGAGTGCAATTTCCTTGTTACATAGTTAATTTGTACAACAACACCATGATCTGTACAAATAGTGACGCTATGGGTCATATTATCCAACAATCTCCCACTTGGCACATAGCCAGTCACTCAAGTGTCCCACACCCGAACTATGAACGGTTCGCTCAAATTGCTGAGGAAAGGTTTTCGTCAGCGGATTTGTTTAATTATCGTCTGACGCGATTTACACGATCATCACATCGCCACGATGTATGATCCGAACGAATCAGATGATATAGAAGTATATATCTGGATCGTCGATGAGACCTTTAATTCCTTAGCATGTGCTGACGCCTAGCTCAGCTGCTAACAGAACTATATCTAATCTAATTAGATTTATTTTCGATCCAAATGGCTTCTATTGCTGCCTCAGCTGCAGCAATAATCCGCATTTGTTGTTTATTCGGCAACAGTTATCTTGCTCGGAATATTTCCAGCTTACTGTCCCGTTATTCAAACTTTATACCGCAGTATTTACCGGTTTGGAAACTTGCAGCAGTGATCCTAGTCACTTCAAGTTCTCCTACTCCATAATTTAAGACAGCATCTTTAGTTCTCTAAGATACTAATAGATGTCCTTAACTTCAATCCAATGACTATCACTTGGATTGTCCTGATTGTGACTCCATATGCTCAAAGCGTATGAGACACCATATCAAGTACATTTTAAATGTACAATTTCCAGAGTGTTAACAACTCCAAATCTATCCCTGTAGATCTTTATTCCTTGAATAAAGGTTGTTACTCCCCAGAATTCTACGGAGAATTTCTTATGAAAGCCAAGCTTTCACCGATTGCTTTATGGGAATTTCATTATCAGTGCTCTCCCACTAACCTCCTTATATACACAAGAATTATTTCGTTTTGAGTCAAATCATAAACCATTATGATTATTTCAAAACGTCAGTTCCAAGAACCTTATGCTTGTTTCAATCCAAACATGGATCGAATAACCCGCAAACCTTGTTTGTCGGTTATACAAAATCGTCAGGATGTTGTAAGCATCCTCCAAAGGTTTCCTTTTCAGGAAAGCTTTTGATCTGCAACTGACACATTTCATAAATGAAATATGCAGTTATCAACAAGCATCTTCAAAATGGATTTACCACGGCAACAGGTAAAAGGTTGACCGTTATTAACACAATGTTGATAACGATACCTTTCCGTCAAACCCAGCTTTGTACGTTGGTATGTTGCCTTCCATGTATGTCTTCCTTGAAGACGTTTAATGTACCAATAGGCACAATGCCTTGTGGTACAACAACTAGTATTCAATAGTTGTTATACATGGAATCCATTTCGGATTCATGGCACTTTGCCATAATAGGGAGTCGATACCTCGTATCACTTCCTCAAAACGTAGTCGGTGGATATACCTTCATAAGATTGACATCTTTATGAGGTTAGATCAGAAACCCATACCCTAGGTCGTTTTCTGACTCTATCCGATCTACTCAGTTCTTGTGTATTCGAAGATTAATGGTATAAATTCATCATTGATGAACTATATGTGTTCCATTAGGAATAGGTGCCTTGAATAGTATTACTCCGATTTTCATCGAGTTTTACTATCCTCCCACTTACCACTGCATGTCTGTATTCCTCTCAGGAAAACTGCATGGTGAGCAACAATCTAATTGTTCTCTGGTGAGATGTATAAATACAATACTTATGGTATCCCTAGGATAGCCTACAATTGACACTTATCCAATTTGGGTTCTAGTTTGGTATCATCCAAACATATGCCTAGCATCCCAAATGGTCAGGAATGAGAAACCCGGTTTCTTTCCCGTTCATATCTAATATGTAATCTGTCAAACAGATTATTATGGAACCTTATTCTAAATAAGTTATTGCACTGTTTATCTGTATCCATTGAAGGAAATGGTAGCTCAGAGCGACTCATGATTAGCCTTATCATGTCTAACATGATTCGGTTAATCCGTTCGGACACACCGTCACTTTGACGTGTTCCGGGAGGAGTCCTCATTTGAAAGAATACTATACTCTTTCAAGTATATAAGAAACTTATTGCTTAAGTATTTTCCATTACGGTCTTACCGTGACGGTATAATACTATAGCCGATCTGTTTGTCTATTTCGTGTCGAAACTCTAAAAGTTTCTGATTTGTGTTCTTCAAAAGAAACACATAACCATAACGTGATGCCACATCCGTTAAGGTCACGAAATATTCATGTTCACATCTAGCCTAGCTAGATATGGGCCCACTTACTTCACCATGAATAGGGCTAACAGATCGGTGGCCCTAATACTATTACCAAGTAAATAGTATTTTAGGTACTTTACCTAATAAACTAGATTCGTAGACTTTATTTGAATAGTCAAATCAGTCCTAGTACCCACTCTTCAAAAGTGTGGATATACGAGTCTTGTATAATTGTGTCCCAGACAACAATGCCACAAATAAGTCTCTATTGATCAAATCAATTTGAGCTATTTATTTGTCATTTATATGTTTGAGATTTTATTTATATCAAAATATAAATTCTGTTATTTACATCTAATGTATTTATCTCAATATCATCTTTATATAATAAAACACTTAGTGTTCTATAATATAAAGGTTTTATCCGCAACGGATTAAACACTGATATAGAGATAATGTCTCTAGTCAAACTAGTTACATTATAACAGTCCCTAATTTAAGTATATACCCAAAGGGTAGTTCCTAAACTTAGGTATCTACGGTCGAAACATCGACTTTCGTCCCGTTTCCGATTCGCAGAGAAATCTCGGCTTGAAGTCAGTATCCAGCTCATAGCGGATTCTGAACATCAATACATATATTTTATGTACCACACTAAGTATTTAAAATCCAATTTCAATACTAGTAGTGAACATAACTTTGACAATTATTTTTAAAGTTAGAGCCTTGCCCTTTCTTTAATTCCTTCGTGTCTGCCATATCCAAATGGTAGTCACTTTGGTATATGTCAATTATCTTTTTCAATATTTTAGGAACCTTAGGCCAAGCCTTGGGTTTTTAGAATATCGAAACGATGTGCACCTCGTGCTACATGCCCAATTGCAAACTTTGACTTTATCTCCTCTAGAATAGTCAATTAATTCTCCAAGAATTATAAATTGCAATTTTAATACTTCTTAAATCTAAAATTAGATTTATGACAAGTATATTAAATTAAGCATTAAAGTCATCATCACATAAATCTTCCAAAGATTTTATGCTCTACTTATTTTGCTTAATTTTGGGCTTAAGGTATAATAAGTTATTTTATCAAATAAAGTAACCTATTATTTATTCCCAATTTGAAAATTAAAGTCGTTTAAATACATTTTCACCCAGGATTATGTCTTAAACATTAATTTTCATTTATATCTTGATCTAATAGTCCAACTATTTAATCAACGATTTGTGGTACTATTTATTATAATGATTATAATAGTCCAACTATATAATCAAATATAATCTAAATTAATTAACCTCAATTACATTGATTACTATAATCCAATTATAAAATCAACTGTAAACTGAAATTAATTAATTCAAATATATTGATTAATATAATCCAATTATATATAATCAAATATAATACAGTCCAACTGTTTATTAAAACAAATTTAAATATTAGTCCAACTAACATTTAATATTACGACGAAATAATTGAATGAGCGCGTATGGCGAGTAATTGAACGAATATTGCAAATTCAATTCTTGCCTCCCACTATTTTTCGGCGAGCCTCTAACCCTCTGTCGAGTACTCGGGAAACCGTGTTTCCTAGTGGGCTAGAATCCCGTTAAATATCACACAATCTTGACTTTGGCCAACAAATTGTATGATAATTAACTAGGTAGATCTCGAAGATCAATTGGATCTCATCCAACTCCTAGATCCAGTAGGTGGACATCCAAGTCCCAAACATATATCTTATATATGCCTATACATCGAATGTATACCCTAACCTTTTTCCTCTAATCAACTAGGCTTTGGCTTTGGCACAACAAACCTAGTGATCCCAGTCAAGCGCGGACCCATTGACATGGAAGCTTCGTAATCAATGTCGTTGGACAAGAAGTGGTCTTGACTTTGGCCAACAAACCACAACTTGGACAAGACACCAATATGGAACAAGCCTCGTGATTCAAACACATCTTCGACGGACAAGGGCTTGACTTTGGCCAACAACCCATGCCAATCTAGGATCTGAGCAAGAATCACTCAATGGAAGGAAAAGACGCATGATATTTGATGAGGGCTTTTCGTGTGCAAATTGGCTACCAATTTAATTATCTTTGTTAAGGTCTCATCATCATACACCCTTAAACATGCATTCTAAACACATAATAAAGCGCATATGATAAAATAATAATGATATGCGGATGGATATTTTACACATTGATCCTAGATCAAATCTCTCACTTTCTCTCTCCCGCTAGCACAAATATTTCTTCTACCCGTTACACTACACTTCTAAAGAACCTCATTTACATTGAGGGGAATAGGTGAGAAGAGAATACAAAGAATAGGAGGTGATAAGGCTGGACACGCAGGTCCAATTAATAAATCAAATTTATTACAATTTCCAAAATCGCCCCACCCGACTAATATCCATCCGATATACATTATTCAAACATCACAACCATGTATTCATACAAGCATGTTATCAATCAATCTAATCAAATTAATTAATCTGATAATTAGTGATCATCCAATGTTCAAACAAAGATTTGATTTTGTTTGAGTCAAACTCGTATTGCGAACAAGTACTTAAAGTACGATTCCCGAATTAAATTAAATTCATTATTAAATCCATTATTTAATTCTAAATTAAATATTACACTTTATAAAATAAACCTTTACGACTTAAATTCCAAATTTAATCGTTACGGGTCTCAAAGCCCGATTAATATCCAATATTAATTTAATTAAAGTCCAATGGGCTTTTAATTAATTTCTTGAGGCGTGGACTTTGGTCGTACTCGGGTCAAACCGAATAACCAAAATCCAATCCGGGAGTTACCCCATAAGCCCATAAATTAATTAGGCCCATTAGGCCCAATTAAACGTTAAAGGTTCATTAGTCGCATTTGGGCTTTTTGGAAGCAGTTTGGGCCTAATTGGATCCAACCAATTTTGGCCTAAACCAACTTTGTACAACAAAGTCCAATAAACCCAATAACAACTTTAAAAGCCCAATCCAATTTTAAGCCCAATAATTTAATTCCAAAAATTCCAAATTTCCAATTAAATTACCTAAAGTGTATAACATTATTAATTACCCAAATCAAAGTTTCCAAAACATCAAATTTGTCCAATTAATCATGTTTAACATCAATGAATCATGTCCAACATAATTTGATCAAAATCAAACCCAATTTCATGCTTCAAGTGTCTCGGCCAAGAGGGAAATTATGCCCAAATCAAATTCAATCCAATTGAACCAATTAAACATAAATTCAACATCCCCAAATGATTTGCAAGTCATCCAATGAACAAAAAATCAAAAATCCAAGACATTAGGGCACTACTAAATTCGACCAACATTAGCAATTTGGGAAAATTGTTCCAAACACTTTTTCAACAAATTGATCCAATCAATCCTCAATTAAACATACTTTAAGCATTCTAATCATCCAATTTCATTAAACATGCTCAAAATCAAGTTTACCCAAATTAAAGTTTTGGCCAACAATAAGCAAATTGGGGAAAATCAATCCAATTAATTTTTTCTCAAATTGATTACATATAACTCTAAGTTATTCATATACAAACATTCTTAAACAAACAATTTGTCAAAATCATGCTTAAATCAAAAAGCCCCAAATTTTGCTCAAGAACCCTAAAACGTTTTTAGCACAAATGGCTCAAGATACCATTGTTGAGTTTCAATCAAGTCCCAAGGATCATAAATCATGCAAAAACGAGTTGAATACATATCATATGAGGTGCGGAAAAGACTCACAATGATCGGTTGGATGCTCCGAAGATGAACCACGAACGCACTGCCTCTCCTCTTCTGTCATGCTCACGGTAAACCCACTGGTTTGGGCTTCAAGATTCGTCATGGTGGTTTGTGGACTCCATCTTCATCTTCGAGCCCCAAGCTTCAACAATGGATTCCAAGCTCATGAAATCACTTCCCTATCACCTTGATATGTCTCCATAGTGTGCTAGCACTTTATCTTGCAACAAGATTACTTCTTTTCTCCCTTTACTGCATTCGGTCTTGACCAGAAAAAAAAGGAATGCAGCAGCCCCTGGGCGTGAGGAAGAAGAGAGGAAGAGAGAAGGGAAAGGTTTCCAAAACCTAATCCGTAAAAAGAGAGAGAATGAATTAGAAAATAAAAAATTGTAAAAGGTTTATATAATTCCAAAAATATTAATAAACCATTTACTTTTTCTATTTCAAAAAGCAAAGCATTAAATGCTTGTCTATCACCTCAAATCAACACATCAATCACTCAAATGTCACATCACTCAAAGTGACATGTGATTTGACGCTTGATGTGACTTGCGATTTTGACGCTTGATTTGACTTGCGTGCCGCACTCGAATTCGAAATGCGAATGCGCTCGCAAACAATCCCGGGCTTGGGTTCGCTAATTCCAAATTAACGATTTTCTCGCGTCGTAATTAAATGATTACTCCTAGCGAATTCACTATTCACGTCGCTAACGAATTAATTCTAAATTAATTCGGTCGCCCGAATTAAAATCTAATTTCAATTCTGCGTCGAAATCTAATTTCGTTATAATATATCGAATATATTAATTTATCGATTAATTCCAAATTAATCGTTCTCCCTCTTTAACGATATTTTATCCGAGATAAAATATCTCCGAAATTAATCCCAGATTAATTTTCTCTCTCATCGAATTAATCCCAGATTAATTAAAGTGCGAGTCATACGTCATCGGTGAATCTTCAGGAACCAACCCATGAGATCTCATGATATGTTGGCAGTAAATACGGTCGTCGGACTATCCGAACACTTAAGTACATCGTACTACGTTTATACCGATTTACAAGACAAGGTTGGCTTCTAGCAAAGCGACATGCCTACCCAATTCTCCAGAAATATTCTTACAGGAATATATATAGATCTGTATCAAGCGTAGTATACCGTAGTATTGTGCATATCGACCCAGTATCGGATAGTCACGTGCTAGGGCTGGGGCTGGATAAGTGTCTGCCCCGTCCGAAGCACATGTCGGATGTCTGGTAACTAGTCTCTATAATCGGATATGTATGACCTAGTCATATTATCCCGATGGTTGCGCAACACTTAAGAGCACTAATATCGTATCCTTCGTGACATCATCTCCACTATGACTGAAGTGATACTTCCGTCTTGACATCACACCCAATAACTACGACTCTCTGATAAACCCAGAAGTGGTGTACGCAGAACCGGTTAAAGCCCTGTACCACCAAGACCAAGTCTATCGATTATCGTAAGTATTAGCGATGTAAGTCTCAGGTTAAGACTATACACACCTACCTTGATTTCGGCCTCCTATAGACACATAATCATATACCAATGGGATTCCGAAGGGTCTATCCAGAGCGAAGCTGTTTCCCGTACCATCGGTGAAACACAACCTCCTATCGCACTTGCATAAGTATCCAATACTTATATATATGAGAACTATGCCGTTGTGCCCTCACAACGCGCATAAGTGCAATACTAGCATATTCCGCATTATCGATGTCCTATCTCGATAATACTCCGGCTAGGGATATTTAATGATTAATCCTTCGTGGACTGATACTGTCTCATATCATTCTCAATCCAGGAACTAATCATAGGGACCTCTCTTCATTTATATATCTATGGTGATCTAATCACAAATGATGAGAGTGCAATTTCCTTGTTACATAGTTAATTTGTACAACACCATGATCTGTACAAATAGTGACGCTATGGGTCATATTATCTAACAATGATTATCCGATTACAGAGACTAGTTGCTAGTGATCCGATATATGATTCGTACGGGGCATACACAATTCCAGCCCCAGGCCTAGCATGTGACATCTGATACTGGATCGTAATACGCAATACATAGTATACTATGCCTGATACAGATTATATATTCTTCATTAAATATTTCTGGAGAATTGGGTAGGCACGGTGCTTTGCTAGAAGCCAACCATGTCTTGTGAATCGGTGAGAATGTGGTAGTGGTACGCACGTGTCGGATAGTCTGATAACCGGATTTACTGCCAACATATCCAGGGATCTCTTGGGTCGCTTCCCAAAGATTCACCGATGACATTTGACTCAAACAGAATTAATCTAGGTTTAATTATAAGAGAGAAAAAATTAATCTGGGATTAATTACGGTAATAATTTATCTGGGATAAAATTCGAATAGAATAGAGAACACGATTAATTTGGGATTAAATAGTATATTGGATTTATTAATGGAAATCGGATTTCAAAATGAAATTAAAATTGGATTTTAATTCGGGCGAACGAATTAATTTGGAATTGATTCGCAAGCGACTTTCGTAATAATTTTTCTAGGCATTATTATTTAATTAAATTGGATTTAATTACGTCGGAATGAAAAATTTATTTAATCAGATTAAATGAACCCGAGCCCGAAGTGTGTAGTCTCACCCAACTTAAATTTTGAATTTAAGTGTGGGACCCACCAACTTACATCACTAGTCATTCAAGTTGATGGAAGTGGTTTGGAACTTTTTATGGTAAGTTCTCCAAACACACTTTGCTTTTTGTTTTTTGCTTTTAAGAAAAGCATATACCACTTTTTTGCAAGGCAATTTTGGTAATTGTTTTTAGAAAACACAAAACACTATTTATCTTCTCTCTTCCTCTCCCTTTGCCAAAACTTTGCAACTCTTGGAGGACAAAATTTTCTTTCAAATTTTGTTCAAGCTATTACTTAAAGGAGTCAATTAAAGGTGATAAGGAAACTCACCACTGAGTTTGGAACACTCGACAAAGCTTGGAGCTTTCATACAATAAAGAAAAAAGTCTTGAACTTCATCCGATCATTGTAAGTTTTTCCGCAACTTCCTTTGATTTTATTCACACATAAATCTTGTTTAGGATCATTGGGCATGTCTAGGACACTAACAATGGTATCAAGAGCCACCTAAACGTGATTTCAAAATCTAGGGTTTATTGACTTTAATTTGGGATTTTTTGCTTGGAACTTGATTTACCTAAATTGATTGTTTGGATGTGTTAGTATGATGATGAATTGGATTTTTGCATCTTTGGATTTGAGATAAATTGATTAGATAAAAAATCCTCAATTCCTATGTCATGGCCGAAAACTACCCATAGTATGTTCAAGGTGATTATTTTTGAATTTGACAATTGGATATGTTAATTGGCATGAAATTGAATATTAATTGTTGATTTAATTGGATTGAAATCAAAATTGGATGTTAATTTCATGTATTTCCGTGAACTTGAGCATGTTGGAATGAGTTGGTTTTGCTTCAATTTATGTTAGACATGAATTGGATAATTAAGCATGATTAATTAGATTAATTGGTGTTTTGGAAATATTGGATTAATTAATTAATTGTGTTAATTACACTTTTATAAAAATTAATGTGATATTTAGAATATTATGTTAATATGTATTAGTCTTTAAATTTGGAATTTATTAAATTGGACTAATTTGTTGTAATTGGGCTTATTGGGCTTGGTTGGGCCAAGCATGGTTTTGGACAATTGGATTGGATCCAAATTGGGCCTAAAACCATTTCTATAAAGTCCAAATATAACTTTTGGGCCTTTAATAATTTAATTGGGCCTAATGGACCCAAATTGATTTATGGCAAAATGGTGATTCCTTATTGGGCCTTGGCATCTTGGATTGGATCCATATTGGCCAAAGCCCATGCCTTAAGAATTAATTGAAAGCCCATTGGACTTTAATTAAAATAATATTTGATACTAATTGGGCCTTTGAGACCCATTTAGATTAGATTTAGAATCTAAGTTTAAAAGGCACTAAAATAAGTGTAATTATTTAATTTGGAATTAAATACGAATTAGTATTGGATACGAATTAAAATGGATTTAAATTTGTAGTTCGATATATTTCAAGAATATATACTTTAAGTATTTATTCATAAACAAGTTGGACTCGCACAAATCAAATCGTTGAATGAACATTGGATGGTCATTAATCAAAGATTAATTAATTAGATTAGATTGATTGATAGCATGCTTTGTGTGAATACTTGGATGTATTTGTATGAATAATGTATATCGGATGGATATTAGAAGGGTGGGCGCAATTTTAGAAATTGTTGTAAGTATGGTACTTATTAATTAAATTGGATTTAATTACGTCGCAACGGAAATTTCGTTTAATCGGATTAAACGAACCCGAGCCCGAAGTGTGTAGTCTCACCCAAATTTAATTTTGAATTAAATGTGGGACCCACCAACTTACATCACTAGTTATTCAAGTTGATGGAAGTGGTTGGGAGCTTTTATAGTATCTTCTCCAACACACTTTGCTTTTTGTTTTTGCTTATTGGAAAATCATATACCACTTTTTTGCAAGGCAATTTTGGTAATTGTTTTTAGAAAACACAAAACACTATTTATCTTCTCGCTTCCTCTCCCTTGGCCGAAGCTTTGCAACTCTTAGAGGTGTAGACAACAGATCCTGGGCGACGCTTTTCTAGGCTCGCGGCCTAGTTGGGAAGTATGAAATAACATGGAGTCGCCACCCGGTGTGAACCGGGACAAAGATTTAAGGCCGCACTCACCCCTCGCAAGGGAAGACCTCAAACCGTTGGGTTCGGAATGGTCCCTTACTTATGTCACTTGTGATGATATAATTTGTGCAATAAACTAACCTAATCTATTCATCATTCATACTCAAGGGTACTTAGATCTAACATGATTTCATCCAAATAATTTCACGCAATGTAACACAACAAGCCTATTGAACCATTAAACCAACATGTATAAATCATTACCCAAACGCATCACAAACTAAGAACATGCATAATAAACAACCTAAACATGCTTTAACAAATAAATAACAAACTAAATTAAACAATGCTTTAAATAATAAACATATAACCTAAAGACTATAACATGCTCAAATACAAATTAGGATGAGCCGAGATACGTGTATCTTAAGTGGTACGTGGCATTGTATCCCGAGTGCAGACATACTACCGTCCATTCGAAGTCGGCTATGGAATTTACTTCCGGGTTTCCATCCGATATACCACAAAAGAGAACACATATCCCGCTCATCCAACAATCACATCATGCTTCAAACGACTCTCATGCAATTATATATCAAAATAAATAAACAACAATAAAGAAGATAAGTAGAAAGGTGCCCTCAGGTCTAACCTCTTTTGTCGTCTAAGAAAGGGCGTTACACGTCCGTTGGAAGGGTGAATGATCCGCTACTCTTTTAGTTCACCAACTCAACGTCTTTCCTCGCTGTTTTGCTGTTCGGGCTCTTGTTTCAAGTCCGTTTCACTGCTCTGCTTCGCTGCTACGTTTCAGGTCACTGTCTTGATGGTTTAGCAGACTGTTTTGGTGATTTTGAAGGCTTAGGGAGGTGCGTTTGTGGGGATTTTTTAGGGAAACTTTATGGAGGTTTTTGGGGGGTTTTCTAGGTGATTTTAGGGCTATTTTTCTGGCTAAAGCCGCAGCCAAAACGGACCAGAACAGAAGGTGAAGATGCGGCAGTTCAAGGTGTAGTGGGGGCGTTTTCAGGGGTTTAAAGGCTTGTTGCATACACTAAATGCAACCATGATCCCTAAGAAGTGGCTTAGTTTAAGTTTTATTTATTGCACTTTATTTTGTTGTTTTGCTCATGGACTAGTAAAATATTAGGTTTTGGGGTGTGATAAGCGGTAAATATATCAAAATTTACCATCCCTTTAACTTAATATTTTATATAGTTTCTTGAGATTTTTGATTATTTGGATGTGTTTTGTGGTATTTTGTAGACAAATAAAATAACAGGACTCTCTGGAATCAATTCGGAGCCAAAACAGCGAAAAACTGACAAAAAAGGCAAAAATATAAATTTCCGGTTAAAATGCGTTGTTTGCTAAAATGCGCCGCTGCTAAAATCCGTTGTCTGCTAACATGTGCCGCTAACATGCGCCAAACTCGTGTCAAAATTAGAGAAATTAGCTATCATGCGCACAAGCTAACATGTGCATGCCACGTGTCAACATCACAAGTAGTCTTGCTAACTTGCACCGGACACGTGTCATCATCTCATGCTACCGACATTTACTGTGTACGCGTCGCATCAGCAATCATCTACGTGTCACAATGCCGAGCCAATAATTTTGCCGACAGCCATGTGTCATCATCTGCGCGAAGCCCGTGCCATATGTCATCAATCTAGGACACATCGCGACGCGTAATGTCTTACTCGTCGCGACGTGTGGGGCCAAAATTTGCCTATAAATTGAGGCCGATTTCAGAATTTCCTTTCATACTTTATTCTGAGGAATTCCTTAAGAATACTAAGAAGATTTTATATTGCTTTTTTATTTACATCTTTCTGTATTTAATTTACGTAATAGTTCTTTCTTTTCTTTAATTTTTAGTATTTATTTTACTGTTCAGTATGAGGAGGTAACTCCCCTCTGCTGGGGTTAAAGGTCAAGCTTTTATTACTAATATTTAGATTAATCTCCCTTAAATATAATATATAAACTATTTAAAACCTGACTTAATGGGATACCGCCTTTATGGTCGGTTGGAATTTAATTGAATTGATTTTAACATTACTAAATTGGATACCGCTTTTATGGTCTGTTGGAATTAATTATAAATTTGACTTAATCAGGATACCGCCTATACGGTCGGTTGGTAATTATCACGCAAAGTTAATATATTATAATAAGGGAGATATCTAAAATATAAGTAATAAAAGTGTATCTCCTAACCCCCAGCATTTTCTTTATTGTTTTATTTAGGTTTTTAATTTCCAGTATTTACTTTATGTCATTTACTTTATTTAAGCTTTTACTAGCTTGAGATATGTGTCGTAACTAAACCCGTTATCTGGGATTCTGATGAATTCCAATATCACCGGTTTATAAGGGTTATTTTATAGTTTGGGTAATATAAAGGTTTATTTATTAAGTCTTAAGCTTAATGCTTATTGTTAACTGGCCATTAATAAGATTGATTTGGTAAACTTAAAATAAACTTGACAAAGGAATTTTAGGTTTCAGCCTTAGACTTAATAGCCCACAATCTCCCTTAATGATTAGATACCCCTTAATAGATTTCCTTCCAGGATAGACATATACCTGTCTGGTAGGGGTAGCCACAATTGGAACTTAATCTTAATGAATATAGGTAACTTGGTTAACATATACATATGATTAATTCGGTTATACAGGCTATTTGCATCTGACAATCGACAGAGGCTTTTGCATAATTTCGTGTTCCATGTTAATAAACTGATATATTGCACAAACATGAGATAACCACTTCATCTTTAAAAGATAATGGAAGGATTCACAACCCTAGATAGTTTAATAATATTGATTTTACCTTTAATTCACTTTCACGCTATTTTATTTACTTGTTTTAGTTTAAAGTCACCATCCAATCAAACAACAAATCTATTAGATACTTGTAAACATTTGACTTCATAAATTAATAGCTTAGGTATTAAGTCCTAATGGGATCGATACATTTTATACTACTTGAAGGATATGTGCCCTTGCGTTATACGTGTGTGATCACGCCGGTCAATGTTTTATCAGTTTTATTCATTTCTTATTTTATTATTAATGTTTGTGCTATTGTATGATTTTAAATAGCTTTTTCATGTTGTTGCATTATAAGATGTGGGGATACTTCATTCAGGCATAAGTATTATAATGCATAGTAAGGGACCATTTTGAACCGAAATGGGTTTAAGGCCTTTCAAGGGTTGTAGTACGGCCCTAAATCATTCCCGTTGTCTCTTATTCTCCAATTAATCCCCCCATAAGGCTATCCATACTCGGGTTGCAAGCCCAATAGTGTAGTAGTCGCCGACGTCATAGGAATATCGGTAACCCCGCTTCATTCCTACTAGTGTTATATATATATATATATATATATATATATATACATATAGTGGATAAAAACATTTATGAGTGTCATGGTATAATCCATACTGCATAACATAATCTGCATTTACATGTCGGATGCTTAGGAGACGGTTATGCCATTTTTTGCTTGTCACGTCTTGTATATACTAGAATGTGACAAGTATGTCTGGGATACTCGCATATAAGATGTTACCATTCTGATATCAGTATCATCTGAGCGTGTCTTCAATTTCTCGTATTGTATATATAAATATATAAATATATATGGACTTCTTAGTTATGATCTAATCATTTGAAATCATTATTGTAGATATAGCTTATGTCTTTGAGAAGACGAGGTGTGTGTGGTAGGGCACCATAAGAGATTGCCCTTGATCAAGGCTTGTCAATACCTCACGAGCCTACGCCTAGGAAATGAGGTCGCCATGCTGGTAGGAAAGGTTGGACTAGGGGATCTCATGTAGCTGAAGCTCTAGTGCCTGGTGATGCCCCTTTAAGGATGCAACAAGTCCAACAAACTTTGCAAACTTTGGTAAATTTATTGACACGGCAACATTAACAAGCCCAAGTCCCTATTGTTAGAGTTGGTGCTTGGAGCGCCAATCCGAATAATGTTTTGAACAATATATTTTATTATTTATTAATAAAATAACTATATTTTCATTTCTTTTTAATGTAAATATCATTATGCATATTAGATTGATATATATAAATATGCTAAGAATGACATCGATCTTAGAATAGTCATGTTGTAATACTGGACACTGTAGAAATGATTTCCTAGAACAGCGGAAAACACCTTAGACACCTGTGATCGGTCTTGAAACATTTTTCTGCCCTTCCATTTGCTTGGCCAAATATGACCAGCTCTTTCACTGAAAATTTACTTCTGTTTTGGCAAGATTTCAGCCTCGGAACAGTTCCCGAATAACTCCCGAATAGCGCCTTAAATCTGAACTGTTTTAGACTCGAATACGGGCCCACCACACCACAGAAACAGTCCCTAATTTGCGCTTATTCCAGCAATATTTCAGGTCTAATTTTTCAATCAAAACATCCCCACAATAGTCTTAAAATACCCCTAAATATTTCCAAATTTTCTGGACAAGAAACAAAATCAAACCGAGCCCCGCTATACAAGATAACATGTGGCAGTGTGTAGAAAAACTGCTCACTTCCGTGTGGTGGTTAGTAAGGAAGAAGAAGATGGTTTTTGTTTGACACAAAAATACCTTATGTGCTATGTCTCACAACTAACAGAGAATAGTGTGCGCTAGACTCACAAACTAATCTTTAAACTCTTTAGAGATCAAAGTATCACACAAGAATTTTTAGTTTTTCTTGTTCTTCATTTTCTTCAACTTTTGAGAGAAAACTTAAAACATGAAAATGTGGCTAGGGTTTAGAATGAGTTGGCTTCTCAAAACCCTTCCTTTTCCCTTCATCAAATTTTGGCCAACCCTATTCCAAGAATAAAAAATTTTGCAACTTTCAATCTTTAATTTAATGTCATCATCATGACAAAAATATGTTACAAAAATAAATATGTTATTACCTTTTAAAAAGGTGTAAATTCCATTCCAACCAAAGGGTTTCCAAAACCCAATTTTGGAATGATCAATAAACTAAATCATTTTATTAAATCATATTATATAATTTTAAAAAATAATTTATACTAAACAATTATCACATAATCATTTATTACAAAAAAATCATATGTTCAAATTAATATATAGTTTAAACTGTGACACAAGTTATTATTAATCATATTAATAATATATATATATATGAGTATATAATTGGACTATCCAATTATATTTAATCTGTTATAGTATATCGAGCTAGTACGGGAACCAAATGGACCTAAAGTTCCCAACTCCAACAATCCCACAATATTAATTAAACTCTTTAATTAAATATTCTGAATTATTAACTTCGGGTTATTCCACTAAAAATCTGAAGTTGCACTCTCGTTGACATAGATAGATAGTATAAGTCAAACTACGTCGATGTTCATAGATATAGTCATTACATATGGATTTACCCTTCACGAGTATCTCATAATTACAGTCGGATCATAATGTCCGTTATACCCCTCTAATGATTTTTACCCTGAATACCGTTGATTCTCTAATGAATGATTTATTCATAACCATTATGAATGTTAATCTTTCTATTCGTAATAGAAAGACTTGAGCACTATAATAGTTCAAGTACCGAATTAAGCTATAAGGAAGATATTATTCTACTTATTACTAGAATGAGTGAATTTCATATCTATGTAAAACGTCCACAGCTATACACAAAACCATGTCCCAAAAGTATGTAGCTATTGGTCGGGATTGCTACACTAACCTCACCTTTGTAAATCAAAGGGCATAGCCTGCTATGCAGAAGTTCGTAGTAGACTCAGGATTTAGATCTATCCATATATGACCATCTAGTAGATTGAAATTAATTTCTGTATTTAACGAATATTATAAGAAACTCATTTCTATTTTAGTCCAGTCCTATATGATCACATCATATAAGGTGCCTCCATTCTAATGTCGCCACATGGACGATCACAGATCAAGGTCGCCATACAACTATAAAATGGACCGCAACAATAGATAAATGATAAACAAAGTACCCGTTTTGTTTGCTCTCTATGGGCTATTTTAGATTTACTAATTTCATATTTAAATCCTCTTATGTATAACACTCATACACTAAGTCTGAAGTCACATGTGTAATCAAATGTAAACAAGATAATTTACAATATGTGATATTAAACAAACACTTAGATAAAAGAAAAATGCATCTTTTTATTTCATAGTATATAATTTTGTTTACATTACATGAAGCTCTAGGGCATATATCTCAATAATCTCCCACTTGAACTATAGCAAATATGACATGTTTCATAATTTTATACCATCTAGGTGACCTTCAAACACTTTAGCCGACAAGGTTTTTGTAAATGGACCAATTAGGTTCTCTGCAGATGCAATCTTCATGACAGAAACGCTCATCTGTGCACTATCTCCTTGATGAGATGATATTCTCACTCTATCTATATGTTTCCCCTCTTGTGGCTTCTTGATTCTATGGAGTTTGCCACTGCACCACTATTATCGCAATAAATTGTGAGTGGTTTATCCATATCTGGAACAACTTCGAGATCTCTCAAGAACTTCTGGAGCCAGACTACTTCCTTAGGTGCTTCGTAAGCGGCTTAATACTCACCCTCTTTAGGAGAGTCAATAATACAAGATTTATTTATGCTCCTCCACATAATAGCCCCACCACATAAGGTAAACAGTGATCCATATGTGTATTTCCTTACATCCATTTGTAAATCAGAGTTCGTATATCCCCTTAGGATCATATCCTCACCAGAATATACAATAATATAATTTCTCGTTCTCTTAAGATACTTGAGAATATATTTCACAACCACCGAATGATCTAATCCTAGGTTAGACTGAAACCTACTAACTACTCCCACTGCAAAATAGATGTCTGGTCTCGTGTATAACATAGCATACATAAGACTACATGTTGGACAATTATGACCCATAGCGTCACTATTTGTACAGATCATGGTGTTGTTGTACAAATTAACTATGTGACAAAGAGATTGCACTCTTATCATTTGTAATTAGATCACCTAGATATATAAATGATAGGAGGTCCATATGATTTGTTCCTGGACTGAGAATGATATGAGACAGTATCAGTCCACGAAAGATAAATCATTAAATATCCCAAGTCAGAGTATTATCGAGATTGGACATCGATAAATATGTAAAAGACTAGTATTGCACTTGTGCGTGTTGTGAGGGCACAACGGCATAGTTCTCGTATATTTGGGTATAGGATACTCATGCAAGTGTAATATGAGGTTACGTTTCACCGATGGTATGGGAAACAGCTTCGCTCTGGATAGACCCCTTCGGAATTCCATTGTTAGTATGACTATGTGTCTATGGAAGTCCGAAATCAGGGTAGGTGTATTTGGTCTTAACCTGAGACTTGCACCGCTAATACTTGCGACAATCAATATACTTTGGTTGAGGTCGTCCAGGGCTTTAATCGGTTCTGTGTACGCCAATGCAGGGTATATTGAGAATCGTAGTGTGTTGGGTGTGATGTTAAGACGGAAGTGTCACTCCAGTCATATGGAGATGATGGTCATGTAGGATACGGTACTGGTTCTCTTAAGTACTGCAGTCATCGGGATAATATGACTAGGTCATAGTTATCCGATGTAGAGACTAGTTACCAGACATCCGACATGTGCTTCGTACGGGGTAGACACAATTCTAGCCTCAGGCCTAGCACGTGATCATCCGATACTGGATCGAAATACGCAATACCATGTATACTACGTCTGATATAGATCGCTTATTCCTGTAAGCATGTTTCTGGAGAATTGGGTAGGCATGGCGCTTTCCTAGAAGCCAACCTTGTCTTGTGAATCGGTGTAAACGTAGTACTAGGTACTTACGTGTTCGGATAGTCCGATGACCCAATTTACTTCCAACATATCCGGAGATCACATGGGTCGCTCCCCGAAGATTCACCGATGACGTATGACTCGCACTTTAATTAATCTATGATTAATTTAATGAGAGAGAAAATTAATCTGGGATTAATTACGGAGATATTTTATCTGGGATAAAATATCATAGAAAGAGAGAAAACGATTAATTTGGAATTAATCGATAAAATAATATATTTGATATGTTATACGAAATTGGATTTCGACGCGGAATTAAAATTATATTTTAATTCGGGTGAACGGATTAATTTAGAATTAATTCGTTAGCGAGGTGAATAGTGATTTCGCTAGGCGTAATCGTTTAATTACGACGCAATGGAAAATTCATTAATTTGGAATTAGCGAATCCGAGCCCGGGATCATTTGCGAGCGCATTCGCATTTCGAATTCGAGCGCTGTACGTAAGTCAAATCAAGCATCAAATCACAAGTCACATCAAGCGTCAAATCACATGTCACTTTGAGTGATGTGACATTTGATTGATTGATGTGAATTGATGTGAGGTGATTGAAAGAAAGCATTAAATGCTTTGTTTTTTGGAAAAGTTTTTGGTAAATGGTTTATGAAATTTTGGAAATTATATAAACCTTTTACATTTTCTTTTTCCCTCTCTCTCTCTCTTTTACGTTTTTTTGGGAACCTTTTTTCCCTCATTCATCTCTCTCGGCCTCAAGGACATCTCCTTCTTCCTTCTTACTGGTTTGACTGAAAATGAAGACATGAAATGAGTGATTTTGTTGCAAGATCCAAGTGCTAGCACACTCTAGGAGGCATACCAAGGTGATAGGGCAGTGAGTTCGTGAGCATGGAAGACTATCACAAAGCTTGGAGCTTTAATGGAGTCCATGGCCGATTCTTCATGGAGGAGATCCACCCACCACCGTGCAGTCCACCATTTGCGCAGCCCACTGCCGAGCATGGAGAGGGCAGTTTGATTTTCATCACCACAAGCATCTCACCCGATCAATGTGAGTCTTTCTGCACCTCCTATGATTGTATTTACACTTGTTTCATGCTTGATTTATGATCTTGGGAAGCTTAGAGCAAACCAACAATGGTATCTTGAGCCTTTGAAAGCATGAAATATTTTAAGGTTTAAAATTGGGCAAAATCAATTTGAGCATAATTTGGTTAAATTGATTGATTAAGTAAGCTTGGATGTTGATTAATTGAAGTTGTGCATGATCAATTTCATGAAATTGAATTGGATCAAATTTTCCCCAATTTTGGTGTGATGGCCGAAAATTGAAGAACCCTAAATTGTCTTGGATTTTTGATTTTTGATCATTGGATGTGTTGGAAATCATTTGGGGATGTTGAATTAATGTTGAATTGAATTTGATTTGGGCATGATTTTCCCCTTTTGGCCGAGACTTTATGCATGTTAATTGGGTTTGATTTTGATCAAAATGTGTTGGACATGTTTTGTGATTGATAAGCATGTTTAATTGTACAAATTTGGTGTTTTGGAAATATTGATTTGGGTAATTAATAATGTTATACACTTTGGTTAATTATAATGTGAAATTTGGAATTTTTGTATTTTAATTAATTGGGCTTAAAATTGGATTTGGGCTTGTTGGGCTTGATTGTATCAAGTTAGGTTTAGGCCAAATGGATTGGATCCAATTGGGCCCAAAATCGCCTCCATAAAGCCCAAATGCAACTTAATGAACCTTTAAAGATTAATTGGGCCTAATGCGCCTAAATTGATTTCTGGGCTTATGGGGTAACTCCCGGATTGGATTTTGGTTATTCGGTTTGACCCGAGTTGACCAAAAGTCCACGCCTCAAGAAATTAATTAAAAGCTCATTGGACTTTAATTAAATTGACGTTGGACGTTTATCGGGCTTTGAGACCCGTAGCGATTAAATTTGGAATTTAAGTCGTAAAGGTTCGTAATTAAAGTGTAGTATTTAATTTGGAATTAAATAGTGAATTAGAATTAAATGCAAATTGAATTGGATTTAATTATGTAATTTAATTTAATTCAAGAATTCGTACTTTGAGTACTTATTCGCAAAAATGAGTTTGACTCGAACAAAATCAAATCGTTGTTTGAACATTGGATAATCACTAATTATCAGATTAATTAATTTGATTAGATTGATTGATAACATGCTTGTGTGAATACATGGTTGCGATGCATGAATAATGTATATCGGATGTATATTAGATGGGTGGGGCAATTTTGGAAATTGTAATAAATTTGATTTATTAATTTGACCTGCGTGTCCAGCCTTATTACCTCATATTTCTTTGTATTCTCTTCTCACATATTCCCCTCAATGTAAATGAGGTTTCTTTAGAAGTGTAGTGTAACGGGTAGAATCAAATACAAGTGCTAGCTGGAGAGAGAAAGTGAGAGATTTGATCTAGGATCAATGTAAAGTATCCATCCGAATATCATTATTATTTTATTATACGCGCTTTATTATGTGTTTAGAATGCATGTTTAAGGGTGTATGATGATGAGACCTTAAAAACGATAATAAATTGGTTGCCAATTTGCACGCGAAAAACCCTCAAATAATATTAAGCGTTTTTCCTTCCATTGAGTGATTCTCACTCAAGATCTGAGATTGGCATTGTCTTGTTGGCCAAAGTCAAGTCCTTTGTCCGTCGAGGATGTGTTTGAATCACGAAGGCTTTCTTCCATATCAGTGTCTTGTCCAAGTTGTGGTTTGTTGGCCAAAGTCAAGACCATTTCTTGTCCATCGACATTGATTACGAAGCTTTCCATGGTCAATGGGTCGCGCTTGACTGGGATCACTAAGTTTGTTGTGCCAAAGCCAAGGCTTAGTTGATTCAAAGGAAAAAGGTTAGGTAATACATTGGATGTATTGGCATATATAAGATATATGTTTCGGACTGGGATGTCCCCCTACCGGATCTAGGAATTGGATTGGATCCAATTGATCTTAGAGATCTACCTAGTTAATTATCATACAATTTGTTGGCCAAAGTCAAGATTGTGTGATATTTAACGGGATACTAGCCCACTAGGAAACACGGTTTCCCGAGTACTCGACAGAGGGTTAGAGGCTCGCCAAAAAATAGTGGGAGGCAAGAATTGAATTCACAATATTCATTCAATTACTCGCCATACGCGCTCAAACAAATATCATTCGTCAAATCAATTAAATGTTAGTTGGACTAATATTTAAATTGTTGTTTTAATAAAGCAGTTGGATTGTATTATAGTTGATTATATAATTGGATTATAGTAATCAATATATTTGAATTAATTAATTTCAATTTACGGTTGATTTTATAATTGGATTATAGTAAAGTAATCAATGTAATTGAGGTTAATTAATTTAAATTATATTTGATTATATAGTTGGACTATAATAATCAATATAATACATAGTACCACAAATCATTGATTAAATAGTTGGACTATTAGAATCAAGATAAATGAAAGATTAGTGTTTAAAACATAATCCTGGGTGAAAATGTATTTAAACGACTATAATTTTCAAATTGGGAATAAAGTTTCAGGATGGTCCTGGAAACTAATAAGTTACTTTATTTGATAAAATAACATTTTAGGCCTAAGCCTGGAGTTAAGCAAATAAGTGGAACATGATATTTGGAATATTCATGTAATGATAACTTTAGTGCTTAATCCATTATACTTGTCATATAGACTCCTTAATTTCTTTATCAGAACTAAGGATTAGATTCTTAAAGTATGATATTGAAATTGAAGAATCTTCATAAATCTATACTTAGATTTTAGAAGTAAATATTGCAATAATAAACTCTTGGAGAGTTAATGACTGTTCTCAAGGAGACAAAGTCAAACTTTGCAATAAGGCAAGTAGCGCAAGGAGCACCTTATTTCGATATTCCAGAATGCCAAGGCTTGGCCTAAGGCTTCTGGAATGTGGAAAAGGGCAAAGGAAAAATCATTATAATCTTCTAGGAAGATAAAAGGACATATCCCAAGAAGGAATAGAAGACGAGCAAGGCTCTGACTTCAAATAAGTTTGTAATAAATATGTTCACTATTAGTATTAAAATTAGATTTTAGATACTTAGTGTGATACATAAAATATGTACTGATGTTCAGAATCTGCTATGAGCAGGATACTGACTTCTATTGAGATTAATCTGCGAATTGAAAACGGGACGAAAGTCACTGTTTTAACCGTAGATACCTAAGTTTAGGACATACCCTTTGGGTATGTACGTAAATTAGGAAATTGTTATAATGTAACTAGTTTGACTAGGAACATTATCTCTATATCAGTGTTTAACCCGCTGCGGGTGAACCTTTATATTCTAGAACACTAAAGTGTTTTATTTTATAAAGATGATACTGAGATAAACACATTAGATGTGAATAACAGAATTTATATTTTGAATATAAATAAATCCCAAATATATAACATGACAAACAAATAGCTCAAGCTGATTTGATCAGATAAAACTTAATTATGGCATTGTTTTCTGGGACACAATCAAACATGAATCGTATATCCACACTTTCGAAGAATGGGTACTCGGACTGATTTGATTCTATTCAAATAAAGTCTACGAATCTAGTTTATTGGCAAAGTGCCTAAAACACTATTTACTTGGTAAAAGTGTAAGTTCCACCGATCTGTAAGCCCTAGTTCATAGTGAAGCAAGTGGGCCCATGTCTAGCAAAGCTAGATGTGGATATGAATATTTCTTGACCTTACGGATGTGGCATCGCGTTATGGTTATGTGTTTGTTTTGAAGAACACAAATCAGAAACTTTTACAGTTTCGACACGAAATAGACAAACAGATCGGATACAGTATTATACCGTCACGGTAAGACCGTAATGAAAAATTCTCAAGCAATAAGTTTCTAAAATACTTGAAAGAGCAAAGTATTCTTTCAAATGAGGACTCCTCCCGGAACACGTCAGTTTGACGGTGTGTCCGAACGGATTAACCGAATTATGTTAGACATGATAAGGTTAATCATGAGTCGCTCTGAGCTACCATTTCCTTCAACGGATACGCATTAACAGTGCAGAACTTATTTAGAATAAGGTTCCATTAAAATCTGTTTGAAAGATTTCATATTAGATATGAACAGGAAAGAAACCGGGTTTCACATTCCTGAATATTTGGGTATGCCAGGCATTTGTTTGGATGATACCAAACTAGAACCCAAATTGGATAAGTGCAAAATTGTAGGTTATCCAATGGATACAATAAGTATTGTAGTTATACATCTCACAACAGAACAATTAGATTGTTGCTCACCATGCGGTTTTCCTTAGAGGAATACCGATATGCAGTGGTAAGTGGGAGGATAGTATAACTCGATGAAAATCAGAGTAATACTATTCCAGGCACAGATCCTTAATGGAACATAAATAGTTTATCAAAGATGAAACTATACTATTAATCTTCGAATACACAAGAACCGCGTAGTCGGAGAGAGTCAGAAAACAACCTGGGGCACGGGTTTCTGATCTCACCTCATAAAGATGTTTATCTTATTGAGGTATACCAACTGACTACGTATGAGGAAGTGATACAAGGTATCGACTCCCAATTATGGAAAAGTTCCATATAATCCGAAATGGATTCCATGTGTATCAACAATTTTGGATACTAGTTGATGTACCGCAAGGCATTGTGCCTATTGGTACTGTATAAGTCTTCAAGGAAGACATACATGGATGGTAACATACCAACATATAAAGCTAGGCTTTTAGCGGAAAGGGATCGTTATCAACATTGTGTTGATTACGATTCAACCTTTTAATTGTTGCCATGGTAAATCCATTTGGAGAATGCTTGCTAAAGCTGCATGTTTCATTTATGAAATATGAAAACTTAACGGGAAAATCGCTTTCCAGAAAATGAAACCTTTTGGAGGATGTTTACAACATCCTGTCGGTTTTGTCATACCAAAACTAGCAAACAAGGTTTGCGGGTTATTCGATCCATGTTTGGATTGAAGCAAGCATACGTTCTAGGAATTATCATTTTGATGTAATCATAATGGTGTATGATTTAATTCAAAACGAAAGGATTCTTGTGTATATAAGAGGGTTAGTGGGAGCGCACTGACAGTGGTTATCCAATAAAATATTGATAATATGTCATTTCTTGGAAATGATATTCCCATAAACAATCAGTGAAAGCTCAGCTTCCGAAAAACTCTCCGTGGAATCGTACATTGAAAAATGTACGCGACCTCGTGTCTCATACGCTTTGAGCATATGATTCAAAAACGGGCCAATCCAAGTGATAGCCACTAGATTGATATTAAGATTATCCATTAGTATCTTAGAGATCTAAGGATGATGTCTTAAACTTTGGAGAAAGAGAACTTGAAGTGGCTGGGATCACTACTGTAAGTTTCCTAAACCGATAAAGATGACTGAAAGTCGTAAACGGTACTATATAGTTTGAATAACGGTACAGTGAGCTGGAAATCTTCCAAGCAATATACTGTTACCGAATAAACAACAAATGCGGGTTATTGCTGCAGTTGAAGCAGCAATAAAAGCCTTCTGGGTCGATAAAATCTAATTAGATTAGATATAGTTCTCTTAGCAGCTGAGCTAGGCTTCAGCACATGCTAAAGAATTAATGGTCTCATCAACGATCCAAATACATACTTCGATATTCATCTGATTCGTTCGGATCATACATTATGGCGATGTGATGATCAAATAAATCGCATCAGATGATAATCATGAATATGCGCTGACGAAAACCTTTTCTCAGCAGTTTGAGCCAACCATACATAGTTCGGGTGGTAAACACTCGAGTGACTGGCTATAGGCCAATTGGGAGATTGTTGGACAATTATGACCCATAGCGTCACTATTTGTACAGATTATGATGTTGTTGTACAAATTAACTATGTGACAAATAGATTGCACTCTTATCATTTGTGATTAGATCACCTAGATATATAAATGATAGGAGGTCCATATGATTTGTTCCTGGACTGAGAATGATATGAGACAGTATCAGTCCACGAAGGATAAATCATTAAATATCCATAGTCAGAGTATTATCGAGATTGTACATTGATAAATACGTAAAAGACTAGTATTGCACTTGTGCGTGTTGTGAGAGCACAACGGCATAGTTCTCGTATATTTGGGTATAGGATACTCATGCAAGTGTAATATGAGGTTGTGTTTCACCGATGGTATGGGAAACAGCTTCGCTCTGGATAGACCCCTTCGGAATTCCATTGGTAGTATGACCATGTGTCAATGGAAGTCCGAAATCAGGGTAGGTGTATTTGGTCTTAACTTGAGACTTGCACCGCTAATACTTGCGACAATCAATATACTTTGGTTGAGGTCGTCCAAGGCTTTAACTGGTTCTGTGTACGCAATGCTGGGTATATTGAGAATCGTAGTGTGTTGGGTGTGATGTTAAGATGGAAGTGTCACTCCAGTCATATGGAGATGATGGTCACGTAGGATACGGTACTGGTTCTCTTAAGTACTGCAGTCATCGGGATAATATGACTAGGTCATAGTTATCCGATATATAGACTAGTTACCAGACATCCAACATGTGCTTCGTATGGGGCAGACACAATTCTAGCCCTAGGCCTAGCACGTGATCATCCGATACTGGATCGAAATACGCAATACCATGTATACTACGCCTGATATAGATCGCTTATTCTTGTAAGCATGTTTCTGGAGAATTGGGTAGGCATGGCGCTTTGCTAGAAGCCAACCTTGTCTTGTGAATCGTTGTAAACGTAGTACTAGGTACTTACGTGTTCGGATAGTCCGACGACCCGATTTACTGCCAACATATCCGGAGATCTCATGGGTCGCTCCCCGAAGATTCACCGATGACGTATGACTCGCACTTTAATTAATATGGGATTAACTTAATGAAGAAAATTACTATGGGATTAATTACGGAGATATTTTATCTGGGATAAAATATCATAGAAAGAGAGAAAACGATTAATTTGGAATTAATCGATAAAATAATATATTTGATATGTTATACGAAGTTGGATTTCGACGCGGAATTAAAATTAGATTTTAATTCGGGCGAACGGATTAATTTAGAATTAATTCGTTAGCGACCTGAATAGTGATTTTGCTAGGCGTAATCGTTTAATTACGACGCAACGGAAAATTTGTTAATTTCGAATTAGCAAATCCGAGCCCGGGATTATTTTTGAGCGCATTCGCATTTCGAATTCGAGTGTAGCACGCAAGTCAAATCAAGCGTCAAATCGCAAGTCACATCAAGCGTCAAATCACATGTCACTTTGAGTGTTGTGACATTTGATTGATTATTGTGAATTGATGTGAGGTGATTGAAAGAAAGCATTAAATGCTTTGCTTTTTGAAAAAAATTTTGGTAAATGGTTTATTAAATTTTGGAAATTATATAAACCTTTTACATTTCTTTTTCCCTCTCTCTCTCTCTTTTACATTTTTTTGGGAACCCTTTTTCCCTCCTTCATCTCTCTCGGCCTCAAGGCCATCTCCTTCTTCCTTCTTACTGGTTTGACCGAAAATGAAGACAAGAAATGAGTGATTTTGTTGCAAGATCCAAGTGCTAGCACACTCTATGAGGCATACCAAGGTGATAGGGCAGTGAGTTCGTGAGCATGGAAGACTATCACAAATGTTGGAGCTTTAATGGAGTCCATGGCCGATTCTTCATGGAGGAGATCCACCCACCACCGTGCAGTCCACCATTTGCGCAGCCCACTGCCGAGCATGGATAGGGCAGTTCGGTTTTCATCACCACAAGCATCTTAACCGATCAATGTGAGTTTTTCTGCACCTCATATGATTGTATTTACACTTGTTTCATGCTTGATTTATGATCTTGGGAAGCTTAGAGCAAACCAACACTACCAACTGCTGAGACGTATGGAATATATCTCATTTCCTCAATTCCTTAAGGTGTCTTAGGAGACTGTTCCTTCAATAAATGAATTTCATGACGATAAGGGAAATTGACTTTCTTGGAATTTTGCATCCCAAATTACACAAGGATCATGTCGATATAAGATGCCTGAAACATAACTAACAATCGTTTCTTGCGATCCCGAAGAATCTCGATCCCAATTACATAACTAGCCTCTCCCAAATCCTTCATTTGGAATTGGTTAGCTAGCTAGATTTTCACGTCTAATAATATCTTTAAATCATTCCCAATGAGTAAAATTTCATCTATGTAAAAAAGAAGAGCCATTTTTCCCTACAATGATGCGTTTGTATACACAAGGTTCATCAACATTCTACTCAAAATCTTTAGACTTGATCATAGTATCAAATCTTATGCTCCAAGATCGAGATGCTTGCTTCAGTCCATAAATAGACCTTTGTAGCTTGCAAACCTTTTGCTCTTGACCTTGGACTATGAACCCCTCTGGTTTTACTATATAGATACACTCATCAAAATCTCATAGTTATAATATACGGTAATGAAATAAAGAGTGCAGATGAATTTGAGCATGGCTACTGGTGAAAAAGTCTTCTCATAGTCAACTCACTAGCCTAGCCTTGAAGGTCTGTACCTTCCCATCTGCTCCTATTTTCCTCTTGTAGATCCACTTGCAACCTCTGGGTTTTACCCCCATCAAGTTGGTCTATAAGTTCTCAGAGTAAGTTGGAGTACATAGACTTCATCTCGAGGTTCATTGATTTGAGTCATTCCTCTTTATCAGAATCATCCATTCCACTATGATAGGTCAATGAATCATCAACACCATCACTGGAAGCGACCATTTGTGCCTCTCCAACTCCTAGATAACAATCAGGCTGTCATACAACTCTACCACTGTGTCTAGGTGGCAGATTATTCTAACAATCTTGAATCTGATGCTCAGATGTCGAAGGTGTTATGTTTTTGTCAACTGTTATTGACGATGGTGTGCTGGTTGAACCAGCAAGTAACTCCTCGAGTAAAAATTTACTTCAAGGTATGAACTCCCTCATATAATCCTCCTCTAGAAACGTAGCATTTGTCGACACAAACACTTTGCTATCTTCATGACTATAAAGAATCCATCCCTAGTCTCATTATGGTAGCCTACAAATAAGCACAATTGAGAATGTGGCAACAACTTAGTAGTCTTAGTCTTCAACACATGTGCTGGACACCATTATATGCGAAAATATCACAAGCTAGCTTTACGAACACTCCGCAACTCTAAGGGAGTCTTATGAACACACTTAGATGGAACTATATTAAGGATATACATTGTTATTTGCAATGCATACCCTCATAATGAACTAGGTAGTGAACTATAACTAAATATAGATCTTATCATGTCTAGAAGGGTCTGATTTCTCCTATTTGCAATACCATTTTGTTGTGGTGTTCCAGGTGCTGTGAGCATGGGATATTATCACATGCTCAACTAAGAATTCCTTGAAATTTCTGTTAAGGTATTCTCCTCAACGATCCGATCGTAGAGTTTTGATCGTCTCACATAATTGGTTCTCAACCTCAGCATGAAAAAGTATCTGACTTGTGCTGCATTAGGTAAACGTACTCATATCTAGAATAATCGTCATTAAATATGACGAAGTATTCATAATCACCTCGGGTTTTAACATTCATCGGTCTATAAATGTCTGATTGTATTAGATCAAGTGCTTGACTGGCTCTTATACTTTTCCAGTAAAATGTCTATTTGTCATATTTCCTTCTATATAGGATTCGCATACTAGTAAAGTTCCAAGCATTAACTGGTTTAAAGCTTCGTTCATTATCAATCTATCTATGCAATCTAGGCTAATATGACCAAGTCTAAGATGCCACAAATATGTGTAATCGTGAGAAATCTTTTGCCTTTTTCATTTTAGATTTTTCAACCTTAAATATTTCAATGTTGAGCAGTAAATTATGTGTTAACGGTTTTAACACATATAATTTTTTTTTCTGAGTTTCCTGTGTATACAATTTATCTATTTCTACCAATAATAACCAAATTACTATTAAAAGAAATGGAAAAACCATCATCTAAAAGTTTATAGACATAAATCAAATTCCTGCGAAAACCAGGAATAAAAAACACATTGTTCAAATTTAAATAACTATTATTGGAAATATTTAAACTGGAAACTTCCACTGCTCTTGTGAAACAACAGCCCATGTCCCGACCTTCATAATGTATTCACCTTCAACAAGGTCCCTCCATGAGTCAAATAGCTGCAAAAAAGAACAAATATGGTTAGTGGCTCCAGAAACAACAATCCATTGGGATTTATCATCATCCACTAATAGTTATTCGATAACCAGTAAATCATATTTACATGTAGCCTTCTTCTCTTTCGACTCAGCAAGGTATTTAGGACAGTTCATTTTCCAATGCCTATCATTGTTGCAGGGGAAACACTTTCCTTTGGGCTTGGCACCATTAGAGCACTTCTTGTTCTTCTTCATTGGCTTAGCCTTAGCCTTCCCAGTGCTTTTCTTCTTGCTCCTGACAGATTTAGAAGATTCGGCAATATTTGACTCTCTACTAGGCTTATGAGTGTCCACCAGCATGGACCCGTAATGAGTGAGGTCATTTAGCAGTTAAGTCAACGTAAAAGATAACTTGTTCATAACATAGTTGCTTTTAAATTTCAGGAAACACTTCAAAAGAGTTTCCATGATCATAGTCATCTGGCTTCGCTCGTCAATACGAGCTCCATTAGTTTCGACCGTATTAAGATAAGTCATCATCCCGAGAGGTGTTTTTGGATCGATGTCCCTTTTATTCAAGACTTCATAGACATACAAAAACATCTATCTCATCTCTACCTAGCTTGGTCAAAAATTAACATCCTCATAATCACAACAAACCTATTTCAATCATCAAAAAGTGCATGAACCATCACCATTATTCATCAATAAAATAAAAAAACACCTTACATAGACATGGAGAATTCAGCCAGCCCCTACACAATTGGAGAAAAAATTGGCCATTTTCGAAACAAAGCCTTTTCTATGTGTGTATAGTCATGAAATACATGAATAAATTATCTAGCTAGCCTAACCATGTCAAATAAGTCATTTTTACCCCTAGGGTTCATGGAGTGCGAAATGGGAAAAGAAATACATGATGATAAAATATAAAATTGGTGAAAGAATAAAGGTTAGAAGCTTACTTGATTAATCTTGGACTTGAAACTGTCATTTGCTTGAAAAAAATGGAAGAAGCTTGAAGAAGATGAAAATGGTGTGAAAGGCTTTCCTTATTCACGTTTTTCACAAAATGAAAATGATGAAGGAATAGTTTCTGTTTATAAAGGATAATGGATGATTTTATTAATAAACTAATGATAAAAATTAGAAAAATGGGGACATTTCTAGAACAATCCACGTGTAACATTGTTCATGCGACTTTGACTTGTAGTTTTGACCTAGTTCTGGTCCGAATTTGGGAATATATTTAACATGGAAGTTGTAGGTCTTAGTCTTACCTTTCCGATGATATAAAATTTATGAAAATCAGAGATCAGGCGAAAAAGTTATGTTTAGGTTATAAAAACTAGCTTGTTGACTCTTCTAAGCTAAAAGAATGTATTGGAACTGAAACTTTATATGGGACCTCCATACAAGATTCCTAAGGTATGAAACCAATTTTTTATAAATTTTTTGAATTTTAAGGTGTTATGCATAATGATTCACTATACTGAGTATGACCGGTCTGACCAGGGTATTACATTTACCCCTCTTAAAATGGATTTGTCCTGAATCCTAATTTACGTGTTAACGAGGTGACTAAACTATCATACATTATTTGTTACTTAAGATGTTTTCGTATACCTAAAATTGAGTAGCCTTCAGAAATGTAATCATTAGTCATTGGGTCTCGAGTTATTACCGGCTACTAAATTTTTGAGAAATCTGTAGAACTATGCCTCTTACTTCTCAATCTAAAGTTACTCGTTAGTTCCATATATAACAAATGTTACCATGAAGTTTTGATCTAGGTAGGGAAATGTAATTTGCCCCGCTTCGTTTCCTACTCTTGGAAATCCTCACAATGACATAATAAATACATAATTAGGCTTGTCTTTTACTAAAGTTGTTTATTGCTCAATTTGTAGCTTCCCATACATCAACAATCTAGATCTTTCCTTGTCATGAACTATATATAATTTCTGCTTGCTAGTTGTCATGCCAACCTTCCTTTCTTCCGTTGTTCTACCTTTATTTTCACTAATACAAACCAAGTCCGTCTTTGGAGCATACCACGAGGTTCTTTACCTTTTGTTGTAATGTAGCCTCTTTAATGATCTCTCTAGTAAATAACGTTGTATGCATTAAGTTAATCGCCAAGGTTTCTGTACTAATTTTTGAATCTACAGCGCAAACTTCAGATTATTTAAAAATCCTCAATTATAGGAGAAACTATTGCATTACTAATTTACTCAAAACCTGTATTACTTAAAATAGTATCCTTAAATCGCGTTCTACTATGCATAACCCCTAACTTATCTTAGCTTGTTCTTGGTTTCTCGATTTCCAGTGGAGTCGCCATATGTAGGAGAGAAACACGATTTACCACTATACCTATGATGTCGGCAATGAAAACACTGTCGAGCTCGTAGCTTGTAGAGAGTACAATTAGCCCACAGCGGAGTAATCAGACAATTAAAGAGTTGCCACTTAGTATAAGACACTAGGAGTGATTTAAGGCGTATTGCACCCCTTGCAAGTTCCAGCCTTAAACCTGTTTGGTTCGAAAAGGTCCCTTACTGATGCTAGTATAATACCAAGGTTTAAAAGAGGATCCGCATGTCTTCTAATTCAACAACGCACATGAGAAGTTTATATCACACACAATGGAATATTTTAGAGAATTACAAGATGTCCATAAATTATTAAAGTAGTAACAAAATGCGGATTCAATATATATTTTTGGTCTAGCTTCAAATAAGTCGGGCCAGAAATTTTTTTTACTGGATATATATATTTATTTCCTGCAGGACATGCTAGATGTCTGTCTGGATTTACTATGCAAACCAAACTGATTATAAATGTCGAATAATAGGATAAGCCATGGGAACAGTTACAACAACTATATCAACAACAAAGTAGTATAATAGTATATAAACAAGCAAGATGATAAATATAGATGCAAAACTATGCACGTCCGTCTTCATGTGGTAAATGGAGTTGTATCCCGAGTGCAAGCTATACTATTGTCCATTCGTAATCGGCTATGGAATCTATGTTTGGGTTTCCATCCAATATACCGCAGAAGCACAGACAGTCGTTGTAGCCAGTAAAGTGGCCATATTTCTTGTATGACAAATATAAGTCCGGCTGGACAAAGAAGATGTCCGGTCGAATTTACGACATCAATAAATTGGAAAAATCATATGCGATTAAAGGTTTGGGCCCTCAGGTGTACCTTAAGCGTTACTCACCTCCGAAAACACCACTGAAAGTTCGATCAGGCAGCTAGGTCTTGCTAGAGATTGGGAATTTGGGTTATTATTTTTGGTGTTTGATTTTCACATTTCAAAGAAGAGTCTCTAAAGCCGACCAAAAGTATCCTCCCGTTTGGGTGTTTTTGGTATCTTTTTTATAGGGTTTAGGGTTTTGTTAATAAGGAAAAAATCTCTTTACTTAAGTAAATTGGTTAAGAAGGAAAGTGGGGTTAACAAAAAATTGAATCCTTCTACAAGACTAGAAACACGACGCATATCGGGCATGACTTGTAGAATGTATGGCCAGATGTGATGGTGATGTCCGACCATATATAGATGAAATCCGACTAGGTCTGGAGCATAATTTCGACTGGGATTAGAGGATAATTCTAGCCTAGTGTTGAGAAGGTATTCCTAGTAGCTAGAAAATTAGAATTGGAGCTTCAAAAAATATACACGAATAGAAGTATCTTCATGTTGGGATATATGTCATAGAGCTTCATAAAATGTAAAAGGAATTATATTTTATGAAATAAAAGATGTATTATTCATTTATCCAAGTGTTTGTTTAATATCGCATATTGTAAATTATCTTATTTACCCTAGATTGCTCGTGTGCATTCAGACTTAGTGCATGAGTGTCATACTCTAGAGGATTTAAGTCTTAAGTTAGTAATCTAAAACAGTCCATATAGAGCAAACAAGGCAGGTATTTTGTTTAAGATTTATCTATAGCTGCGGTCTATTCTATAATGATATGGCGACCTTGATCCGGGATCGTCCATGAATTGATATGAGAATGAAGGCACCTTATATGATGTGATCATATATGACTTGACCTATATAGAAATGAGTTTCTTATAATATCTGTTAAATAAAGAAACTCATTTCAATCTATTAGATGGTCATTTATGGATGGATCTGAATCTTAAGTGTACTACGAACTCATGTATGGCACGCTATATCATTTGATTTACAAAGGTGAGGCTGTGTAGCAATCTCGATCAACAGCTACGTACTTTGGGGACATGGTTTGGTGTGTAGCTGGGGACGTTGTACATAGATAGGGAGTTTACTCCTTCTTGTGGGAAGTGGATGAGTATCTTCTTTAAGGGTTGATTCGGTACTTGAAAGATTAGAGCGATCAAGTCTTTCTATTACGAATAGAAAGATTAACATTCATAATGGTTATAAATAAATCGTTCATTAGAAAGTCAATGAAGATACTCATTGAGGTAAAAATAATTAGTGGTATAAAGGACATTATGATCCGGCTCTAATTATGAGATACTCGTGAAGGGCTAATCTGTATGTAATGACTATATCGATGGGCACCGATGTGTATGGCTTATATTATCTATTTGCGGCAATGAGAGTTCACTTTTGGATTTTTAGTGGAATAACCCGGAGTTAGTATTCGTAATATTTAATTAAGAGTTTAATTATTGGAGCTCAGATCATAAGTCCATTTGGTCCTCGTACGAGCTCGATATACTGTAGCAGATTAAATATAATTGGATAGTCCAATTATATGCTTGTATATATATTTTATTAATATGATTAATAATATTTTTTGTCACACTTGAAACTATTTATTAATCTTAATATATGTTTTTTAATAAATTATTATTTTATAATTATTTATTAGAAGTTATTAAATTATATATTATAATTTAATAAAGTTTAAATTTTCAATTACCAAAAATGGATTTTGGAAACCTTTTATTTGGTTTTGGAAGTTACACATTTTTGAAAGGTAATAACATATTTATTTTGTAACAACTTTTGTCATTATGGAAAGTTTATTTGATGTTACAAAATATCTCTAAAATTGTTAGGGCTAGCCGAATTCTTGCATAGAGGGAGGGGAAGGGTTTGTTTGAGTTTGGAAATTAAAAACCCTAAGTATAAAAAGAAAATAAGATTTTCATTTTGGTAAGCCATCTCATTCTAAGTCTAGCCACCCTTTCTCGTTCTAAGATTTCTCTCAAGAGTTAAAAGAAAGAACAAGAAAAACCAAAAATAAAATATTGTGCGACAATTGTTTAATCTCTAAAGAGTTTAGAGATTTGTTTGTAAGTATAGCCCACAATATATTATGTTGGTAGCGATATATATCACAGAAGGCTATTTGGTGTCAATAAAAAAATCACCATCTTCTCATTCTCTACATCACCTCACGACAGTGAGCAGATTTTGCTCACAGCTGCCACTTTGTGTTGTGTACTTGTGCTGCTAGACATATTCTCAAGTATCTTAAGAGAGCGAGAATTTATAAGCTTATATATTCTAGTGAGGATATGATCCTCAGAGGATATACGGACTCTGATTTTCAGATGAATGACGATTCTAGAAAATCAATATCTGGATCAATATTTACCCTATGTGATGGGGCCATTGTGTGGATGAGCATAAAGTAATCTTGTATTGCTAAATCCATAATGGAGGTTGAGTATGTGGCAGCTTGCGAAGCAACTAAGGAATCAGTCTAGCTTCGAAAGTTCTTGGGAGATATGGATAAACCACTCACACTTTATTGCGATAATAGTGGTGCAATGGCGAATTCCAATGAACCAATAAGCCAGAAGAGGGGAAAGCATATAGAGAGAAAATATCATCTAATCAGGTAGCCCTGGGCATTATCGGATTCGGATCGGATCGAACCGAATCTGAATCCGTTCCGAAATGCTCTGAATTGTTTGATTCGTTCGGACCGGATCATGTTATCGAACTCGATCCGATCCGATCCGATAATTATAGGATCGGATCGGATCAGATCAGATTGGTTCGATCCGATTCGAATTATTTCGGATCGGATTGGTCCGATCCGAAATATGATGATTTCGGATCGGATTGGTTTGATTCGATCCGAATTCGGTACACATAATATGGTTTTGAGTCAAAAAAATCGAGCGGATCGGATCGGATAAAATCTAATCCAAAATAATTCGAATTTTTTTTTATTTAATACGTCACGACGTCTTTTTGCATATTAAAAAAAATTAAATTTCGAGCAGATCGGATCAGATTTTATCTATCCCATCCGATCCAAAAATCCGTCGAACCGGACCAACTCAATTTGATCGGATTTGATAATCGGATCGGATTCGATCCGATCCGATGCCCACCCTATAATCAGGGAGATAATGCATAGAAGAGACGTTTCTGTCATGAAAATTACATCCGTAGATAATCTGACTGATCCATTTTTGTAACATCCCGCCTAAGCCAGGATGCTACCGGCAGGAGACAGGCTAATCCTGCCTCCATCAGCCTCTAACTCTGACGAAAATTCGGCATGACCTTTGTTAAAAGTCATGAAACCTGGATCAAGTCCAGCACCTCATACAACCTATAGGGCCCGACACAATAATATACACTAAATTAGTAAACTCAAGCCATAATACAACTGGGCTCCATGCCCGAAAATGCGTATAAACAAAAAGTTTTACAAACTTTAAACTTACAACTAAACTTATAAACAACTCAATTACTTTACAAATAAACTCATAAACAACATGATTCTTATCCACCAAGACCTGGTGACTTGCTGACTGCAACGCTGCTATCCGGCTCCTCAAGCTCTGGTGTCTGTGGTCGACCAATCAGGTTACCAACCTGCAAAACTCAAACACTGTTGTGGTGTGAGTCATAAGACTCAGTAAGTAACTATGCTCATAACTTGAGCGTCAAACAGACACAAAGTCTAAATTTCTTTTATGTGTTAACCTGAGTTGTCTATGTGATCAAGCAATTACGTATTCGGTCTGAGTTAACTAATTAGCTCTTATCCATTTACAAAAATTACTTGTTATTGATCCTTTTATCTGATTACTGATACTTTAAATCTTGTTTACTATTTATATTTTCACACATCTATAACATACGCATCAAGTCTCTATATTATTAATAACCATATCAAAACCCATCACGTTTTTGCTGCGCTACTCTGATATCTCTCTACTTCCCTGTACACTTAATGCTAGACTAGATTAGGTTTTCATTATTAACTCTTCATTCCTTATACTTTTGAAATATCATCAAATCGGTAATAATAAAAAATTCTTTCTATTTAGCATTCATCAATTGTATATATATATAAATGTAATGATGCTATCATGCATTGATATCAGCTAATTCATATCAAATGATTACTAGAATATATGAGACATGTATACTTGTAAACTATACTTTACTTTAACATGCTATGCCTTTAGAAAATGTTTTCTGAAAACCCTTTCTGAATAACTCTTTTCTGAAAGTTTCTTTCTGAAAACTCTTTGCTGAAAACTTTACATGAAAACTAGTTTTTGCTTTAAAATTCTGAATCTCTTATAAACTCTGCTGTTTCTGGAAACTATTCCTAAAATCTATTTTCTGAAAAACTGTTTACTAAAATCTAACTTTTGAAAACTATATACTGATGATCTAAAAACTGTGTACTGAAAATCTGAAAACTGATGAAAACTCGATGCCCAGGACAACAGCTCAATTGCGGCATCTCTGAAAACTGATGGTACTCGATGCCTAGGACAACAGCTCAACTGCGGCATCTCTGAGGCTGGTGGTGCCCTACGTCCAGGACAACAGCTCAACTGGCAACGTAGAGCTCTACACCCAGGACAACAGCTCAACTGGCAGTATAGGCACCACTAGAACTGGGGGTGCGGATCAATGCTACCGCCCAAGCTCTGAAAACCATGATTTCAGGGATTTTTCAACCCTAGTCCTGCTCGAGGATCTGATAGCGTCCCCTCAGTCCTCCACATGTGCACATGTCTTTGAATCCGTCAATTCCATACTGTCTCCGTCAATTCCAACTGAATCTCAAGTTACATACTGGGGTGAGGTTTTACCTCATGCCCCGAAAAACATAAAACCATATTTTGTATCTCAAAACTGTAAGAAACCTTTTCTGAAAACTTTTTTATCAAAAGCATATGAACTTTTATTTTTTTTAAAACTTGAATTTCAAAATAAATCTTAGCTTTAGCTCAATTCTGAAAATCATAACATCTATATATGCATATGCCTTTCTTTATACTATCATATATGTACATACATTCTTTCATGCATATCTATGGTACATTGAAATTGTTTATATACATATATGCTCAATACATATACAAAACTTACCTTTATATAGTCATACTTATATATATACTTACATATACATATCAACTTGCTCAATCAGAAGAACTCCAAAAACATGTAAAGCTATAAACAACTAAACTGAAATTGAAATAGTTTGCTTTACATTATCTTCACATACTTGGGGGGCAACATGTTTAATTATATATAATACAAGATAAACTATATTTTTATCTTATGCTCAAGCTATAATTTTGTCATGTGAGAGAAGTATCTAAAATATCAAAAGAATCAAACTCCCTAAATCAGTAACATGACTCAAATAATATTGACTGCAGAGTAAAAGCAATATCAATGTCAAAATAGGCAACTGACTTTATTAATTCACAAGCTTTATAATGTCACACTTAATCATCTCAAACTAAAGAGACACAATCCTTATGCAATTCATTTTCGAGTAAACAAATGAAAAAGAAACCATACACCTCTTTAGATTATAGAGAGTTATCATGCAAATATATACAAATCAATAATGGTCAAAGCAAGCAAATTTTCATATTAGATTCTTCAAAAATGAGGCAAATAAGTTATTTGATTTTCAATAATAGGATCCATGACGATCCTAGCTAATAACCAGATGTACTTATACCAGCATCTGCTTATCATCAATTCGTTAATTACCTACACATTTTTATACCATTGTGTTGGCCGATAAAATCCCCCAGGGCGAATTCGTCCTAGAACGAGAAGAGGTGAGAAGAAAAGAAGGGCGATGGAGTGAAGAACGATAAAAGGACTTGGAACGATCGAGCCATAGTCCGGGTGTTGGATAATATGACCCATAGCGTCACTATTTGTACAGATCACGGTGTTGTTGTACAAATTAACTATGTGACAAGGAAATTGCACTCTCATCATTTGTGATTAGATCACCATAAATGTATAAATGAAGAGAGGTCCATATGATTAGTTCCTGGATTGAGAATGATATGAGACAGTATCAATCCCCGAAGGATTAATCATTAAATATCCCTAGACGGAGTATTATCGAGACAGGACATCGATAATGCGGAATAGGCTAGTATTGCACTTGTGCGCGTTGTGAGGGCACAACGGCATAGTTCTCATATATATAAGTATTGGATAATTATGCAAGTGCGATAGGAGGTCGTGTTTCACTGATGGTACGGGAAACAGCTTCGCTCTGGATAGACCCCTCGGAATCCCATTGGTATTATGACTATGTGTCTATGGGATGCCGAAATCAAGGTAGGTGTGTAAAGTCTTAACCTGAGACTTACATCGCTAATACTTACGATAATCGATAGACTTTGGTCTTGGTGGTACAGGGCTTTAACCGGTTCTGCGTACACCACTTCTGGGTTTATCAGAGAGTCGTAGTGTATTGGGTGTGATGTCAAGACGGAAGTATCACTCTAGTCATAGTGGAGATGATGTCACGTAGGATACGGTATTAGTGCTCTTAAGTGTTGCGCAACCATCGGGATATTATGACTAGGTCATACATATCCGATTATAGAGACTAGTTACCAGACATCCGACATGTGCTTCGGACGGGGCAGACACTTATCCAGCCCCAGCCCTAGCACGTGACTAGCCGATACTGGGCCGATATACACAATACTACGGTATACTACGCTTGATACAGATCTATATATATTCCTGTAAGAATATTTCTGGAGAATTCGGTAGGCATGGCGCTTTGCTAGAAGCCAACCTTGTCTTGTAAATCGGTATAAACGTAGTACGAGGTACTTACGTGTTCGGATAATCCGACGACCGTATTTACTACCAACATATCCGGAGATCTCATGGGTCGCTTCCTGAAGATTCACCAATGATGTATAACTCGCACTTTATTAATCTGGGATTAATTAGAAGAGAGAGATAGAATTAATCTGGGATTAATTCGAAGAGAGAGAAAATTAATCTGGGATTAATTACGAGATATTTTATCTGGGATAAAATATTAATTAAAGAGAGGGAACGATTAATTTAGAATTAATCGGATAAAATAATATATTTGATATATTATTAGAAATTGGATTTCGACGTGGAATTAAAATTAGATTTTAATTCGGTGAACGAATTAATTTAGAATTAATTCGTTAGCGACGTGAATAGTGATTTCGCTAGGCGTAATCATTTAATTACGACGCGACGGAAAATTCGTTAATTTGGAATTAGCGAACCCGAGCCCGGGATTATTTGCGAGCACATTCGCATTTCGAATTCGAGTGCGGCACGCAAGTCAAATCGTGCGTCAAATCGCTAGTCACATCAAGCGTCAAATCAAATGTCACTTTGGGTGATATGACATGTTGTCACTTTATTAAAGTGGATGGATTTGATGTGAATAGTTGATTTATGAATTATGAAAAAGCTTTTAAGCTTGAAATGAAATATAACATTATTTATTTCTTGCTTTTTGACTTTTGTATTAAAATGATATATGTTTTATTTATTATTTACTTGGTAAATATATACAAAATAAAAAAGGCTTTTCTCTCTCCCTCATGCAATGAGATACGGTTTTAAGGCATTTGGAGCCAAAACCTTCTTCTCTCTTCTCACGGTCATGGTGACCATTCTCTTCCAATTTTTTCTGGTTTTCACACAAAAATGGAGAAGCTAATGATCTTGTTGCAAGATCTAAGTGCTAGCACACACCTTGGGTTATACATAGTGATAGGGAAACGAATTTGTGAGCTTGGAATCTCAAAGCTTGGAGCTTTAATGGAGGACTCCATGTCGAATTTTCAAGGAGGAAGATGACCCAAACCGAGCATGATAGCAGTCCAAAGAGGCCAAAACCGAACTCACACAAGGAGCAAAATGGGTTGTGTTCTTCTTCGCATCAAAACCGACATTGTGAGTATATTCCGCACCTCTTATGTTGTGTATTCACTCGTTTTTATGCATGTTTATGATCTTGGGACTTGATTGAAACTCAACAATGGTATCAGAGCTATTGGTTGCATAAAACGAATTAGGGTTCTTGAGCAAAATTGGGGCTTTTTGATTTATGCATGATTTTAACAAATTGTTTGTTTAAGAATGCTTGTATATGAATAATTAGTGTTATATATGTAATCAATTGATGAAAAATTAATTGGATTGATTTTCCCCAATTTGCTTAATGTTGGCCAAAACTTTAATTTGGGTAAACTCATTTGAGCATCAAATGATTAAATTGTTTAGTATAGTATGCTTGAATGATGTTGAATTGATGTTGTGCATAATCAATTTCATGAAATTTGGTTGGATCCATTTTTCCCTAAATTTTGGGCATGACAAATTTGGGTAAACTTGATTTTGAGCATGTTTAATGAAATTGGATGATTTAGAATGCTTGAATGTTGTTTAATTGATGATTGATTAGATCAATTTGATGAAAAAGTGTTTGGAACAATTTTCCCCAATTTGCTTTGGATGGCCGAATTTGGCAAGCTCCCTAATTGTCTTGGTTTTTTGATTTTTTTGTTCATTGGATGACTTACAAATCATTTGGGGATGTTGAATTTATGTTTAATTGGTTCAATTGGATTGAATTTGATTTGGGCATAATTTCCCTCTTTGGCCGAGACACTTGAAGCATGAAATTGGGTTTGATTTTGATTTAATTATGTTGGACATGATTAATGATGTTAAGCATGATTAATTGGACAAATTTGATGTTTTGGAAACTTTGATTTGGGCAATTAATAATGCTATACACTTTAGGTAATTTAATTGAAAATTTGGGATTTTTGGAATTAAATTATTGGGCTTAAAATTGGATTTGGGCTTTCAAAGTTGTTATTGGGTTTATTGGACTTTGTTGTACAAAGTTGGTTTAGGCCAAAATTGGTTGGATCCAATTAGGCCCAAAACCGCTTCCAAAAGGCCCAAATGTGACTAATGAACCTTTAACGTTTAATTGGGCCTAATGGGCCTAAATTAATTTATGGGCTTATGGGGTAACTCCCGGATTGGATTTTGGTTATTCGGTTTGACCCGAGTTGACCAAAAGTCCACGCCTCAAGAAATTAATTAAAAGCCCATTGGACTTTAATTAAATTAATATTGGATATTAATCGGGCTTTGAGACCAGTAACGATTAAATTTGGAATTTAAGTCGTAAAGGTTTATTTTATAAAGTGTAATATTTAATTTGGAATTAAATAATGAATTAGAATTAATACGTATTAAATTGGATTTAATCATGTAATTTAATTTAATTAGTAGAAATCGTACTTTGAGTACGTGTTCGCAATACGAGTTTGACTCGAACAAAATCAAATCTTTGTTTGAACATTGGATGATCACTAATTATCAAGATTAATTAATTTGATTGATTGATTGATAACATGCTTGTATGAATACATGGTTGTGATGTTTGAATAATGTATATCAGATGGATATTAGCCGGGTGGGGCGATTTTTAGAAATTGTTGTAATAAATTTGATTTATTAAATTGGACCTGCGTGTCCAGCCTTATCTCCTATTTCTTTGTATTCTCTTCTCACCTATTCCCCTCCATGTAAATGAGGTTTCTTTAGAAGTGTAGTGTAACAGGTAGAAGTAAATACATGTGCTAGCTTTGGAGAGAGAAAATGAGAGATTTGATCTAGGATCAATGTGTAAAATATCCATCCGCATATCATTATTATCTTACATATGCGCTTTATTATGTGTTTAGAATGCATGTTTAAGGGTGTATGATGATGAGACCTTAACAAAGATAATAAATTGGTAGCCAATTTGCACACGAAAAGCCCTCATCAAATATCATGCGTCTTTTCCTTCCATTGAGTGATTCTTGCTCAAGATCCTGGATTGGCTTGGGTTGTTGGCCAAAGTCAAGCCCTTGTCCGTCGAAGATGTGTTTGAATCACGAGACTTTGTTCCATATTGGTGTCTTGTCCAATTTGTGGTTTGTTGGCCAAATTCAAGACCACTTCTTGTCCAACGACATTGATTACGAAGCTTCCATGTCAATGGGTCCGCGCTTGACTAGGATCACTAGGTTTGTTGTGCCAAAGCCAAGGCCTAGTTGATTCAGAGGAAAAAAGGTTAGGGTATACATTCGATGTATAGGCGTATATAAGATATATGTTTGGGACTTGGATGTCCACCTACTGGATCTAGGAGTTGGATAAGATCCAATTGATCTTCGAGATCTACCTAGTTAATTATCATACAATTTGTTGGCCAAAGTCAAGATTGTGTGATATTTAACGGGATCCTAGCCCACTAGGAAACACGGTTTCCCGAGTACTCGACAGAGGGTTAGAGGCTCGACGAAAAATAGTGGGAGGCAGAATTGAATTTGCGATATTCGTTCAATTACTCGCCATACGCGCTCATTCAAATTATTTCGTCATTAGATTAAATGTTAGTTGGACTAATATTTAAATTGTTGTTTTAATAAACAGTTGGACTGTATTATACTTGATTATATATAATTGGATTATATTAATCAATATATTTGAATTAATTAATTTCAGTTTACAGTTGATTTTATAATTGGATTATAGTAATCAATGTAATTGAGGTTAATTAATTTGGATTATATTTGATTATATAGTTGGACTATTATAATCATTATAATAAATAGTACCACTAATCGTTGATTAAATAGTTGGACTATTGTAATCAAGATAAAATTGAAAAGTTTGATATTTAAAATATAATCTGGGATTAAAAATTTTTTAATGATTTAATTTTCAAATTGGGAATAAATAATAGGTTACTTTATTTGATAAAATAACTTATTATACCTTAAGCCCAAAATTAAGCAAAATAAGTAGAGCATGAAATCTTTGGAAGATTTATGTGATGATGACTTTAATGCTTAATTTAATATACTTGTCATAAATCTATTTTAGATTTAAGAAGTATTAAAATTGCAATTTATAATTCTTGGAGAATTAATTGACTATTCTAGAGGAGATAAAGTCAAAGTTTGCAATTGGGCATGTAGCACGAGGTGCACATCGTTTCGAATCTAAGAACCCAAGGCTTGGCCTAAGGTTTCTGAAATATTGAAAGGATAATTGACATATCCCAAAGTGACTACCATTTGGATATGGCAGACACGAAGGAATTAAAGAATGGGCGAGGCTCTAACTTTAAAAATATTTGTCTTAGTTATGTTCACAGCTAGTATTGAAATTAGATTTAAATACTTAGTGTGGTACATAAAATATATGTATTGATATTCAGAATCTGCTTTGAGCAGGATACTGACTTCAAGCTGAGATTGCTCTGCGAATCGGAAACGGGACGAAAGTCGCTGTTTCGACCGTAGATACCTAAGTTTAGGAACTACCCTTTGGGTATATACTTAAATTAGGAACTGTTATAATGTAACTAGTTTGACTAGAGACATTATCTCTATATCAGTGTTTAATCCGTTGCGGATAAAACCTTTATATTATAGAACACTATGGTTTTATTATATAAAGATGATACTGAGATAAATACATTAGATGTAAATAACAGAATTTATATTTTGAATATAAATAAAATCTCAAACATATAAAATGACAAATAAATAGCTCAAATTGATTTGATCAATAGAGACTTATTTGTGGCATTATTGTCTAGGACACAATTTAACGAGACTCGTATATCCACACTTTTGAAGAGTGGGTACTATGACTGATTTGACTATTCAAATAAGGTCTGCGAATCTAGTTTATTAGGTAAAGTACCTAAAATACTATTGCTTGGTAATAGTAATAGGGCCACCGATCTGTTAGCCTTATTCATGGTGAAGTAAGTGGGCCCATATCTAGCTAGGCTAGATGTGAACATGAATATTTCGTGACCCTAAAACGGATGTGGCATCACGTTATGGTTATGTGTTTCTTTTGAAGAACACAAATCGGAAACTTTTAGAGTTTCGACACGAAATAGACAAACATATCGGCTATAGTATTATGCCGCCACGGTAAGACCGTATTGGAAAATACTTAAGCAGTATGTTTCATATGTACTTGAAAGAGTATAGTATTCTTTCAAATGAGGACTCCTCCCGGAACACGTCAAAGTGACGGTGTGTCCGAACGGATTAACCGAATCATGTTAGACATGATAAGATTAATCAAGAGTCGCTCTGAGCTACCATTTCCTTCAACGGATAAGTTTTAACAGTGCAATAACTTATTTAGAATAAGGTTCCATATAAATCTGTTTGAGAGATGTCATATAGGATATGAACAGGGAAGAAACAAGGTTTCTCATTCTGATAATTTGGGTATGCCAGGCATAACGTTGGATGATACCAAACTAAGGACGCAAATTGGATAAGTGCCAATATAGGTTATCCTAAGGGAAACCATAAGTATAGTACTTATAAATCTCACATGAGAACAATGTGATTGTTGCTCACCATGCGGTTTTTCCTGAGAGAATACCGATATGCAGTGGTCAGTGGGGGAGGATTGTGATACTCGATGAAAATCGGAGTGTAATACTGTTCAAGGCACAAGGTCCGTAATGGAACACAAATAGTTCATCAATGATGAATCTGTACCATTAATCTTCGAATACACAAGAACTGAGTAGATCGGATAGAGTCAGATAACAACCTAGGTTATGAGTTTCTGATCTAACCTCATAAAGATGTCAATTATGAAGGTATATCCACCGACTATGTTTTGAGGAAGTGATACGAGGTATCGACTCCCTATTATGGCAAAGTGCCATGAGTCCGAAATGGATTCCATGTATAACAACTATTTTGGATACTAGTTGTTGTACCACAAGGCATTGTGCCTATTGGTACATTAAACGTCTTCAAGGAAGACATACATGGAAGGCAACATACCAACGTACAAAGTTGGGCTTTTGACGGAAAGGTATCGTTATCAACATTGTGTAATAACGATTCAACCTTTTACATGTTGCCATGGTAAATCCATTTTGAAGATGCTTGTTGATAACTGCATATTTCATTTATGAAATGTGTCAGTTGTAGATCAAAATCGGTTTCCTGAAAAGGAAACCTTTTGGAGGATGCTTACAACATCCTGACGATTTTGTATAACCGACAAACAAGGTTTGCAGGTTATTCGATCCATGTTTGGATTGAAACAAGCATAAGGTATTGGAACTGACGTTTTGAAATAATCATAATGGTTTATGATTTGACTCAAAACGAAATAATTCTTGTGTATATAAGGAGGTTAGTGGGAGGGCACTGACAATGAAATTCCCATAAAGCAATTGGTGAAAGCTTGGCTTTCATAGATATTCTTTCATAGAAATTCTCGGTAGAATTCTGGGGAGTAACAACCTTATTAAAGGAATAAAGATCTACAGGGATAGATTTGGAGTTGTTAACACTCTGGAAATTGTACATTTAAAATGTACTTGATATGGTGTCTCATACGCTTTGAGCATATGGAGTCACAATCAGGACAATCCAAGTGATAGTCATTGGATTGATGTTAATGACATCTATTAGTATCTTAGAGAACTAAAAATGCTGTCTTAAATTATGGAGTAGGAGAACTTGAAGTGACTAGGATCACTGCTGCAAGTTTCCAAACCGGTAAATACTGCGGTACTATAAAGTTTGAATACTGGGACAGTAAGCTGGAAATATTCCGAGCAAGATAACTGTTGCCGAATTAACAACAAATGCAGATTATTGCTGCAGCTGAGGCAGCAATAGAAGCCATTTGGATCGATAATAAATCTAATTAAATTAGATATAGTTCTTTTAGCAGCTGAGCTAGGCGTCAGCACAGGCTAAGGAATTAAAGGTCTCATCGACGATCCAGATATATACTTCTATGTCATCTGATTCGTTCGGATCATACATCGTGGCGATGTGATGATCGTATAAATCGCGTCAGAAGATAATTACGCAAATCCGCTGACGAAAACCTTCCTCAGCAATTTGAGCGAACCGTACATAGTTCGGGTGTTAGACACTCGAGTGACTGGCTATGTGCCAAGTGGGAGATTGTTGGATAATATGACCCATAGCGTCACTATTTGTACAGATCACGGTGTTGTTGTACAAATTAACTATGTGACAAGGAAATTGCACTCTCATCATTTGTGATTAGATCACCATAAATGTATAAATGAAGAGAGGTCCATATGATTAGTTCCTGGATTGAGAATGATATGAGACAGTATCAATCCCCGAAGGATTAATCATTAAATATCCCTAGCCGGAGTATTATCGAGACAGGACATCGATAATGCGGAATAGGCTAGTATTGCACTTGTGCGCGTTGTGAGGGCACAACGACATAGTTCTCATATATATAAGTATTGGATACTTATGCAAGTGCGATAGGAGGTCGTGTTTCACCGATGGTACGGGAAACAGCTTCGCTCTGGATAGACCCATCGGAATCCCATTGGTATTATGACTATGTGTCTATGGGAGGCCGAAATCAAGGTAGGTGTGTAAAGTCTTAACCTGAGACTTACATCGCTAATACTTACGATAATCGATAGACTTTGGTCTTGGTGGTACAGGGCTTTAACCGGTTCTGCGTACACCACTTCTGGGTTTATCAGAGAGTCGTAGTGTATTGGTGTGATGTCATGACGGAAGTATCACTTCAGTCATAGTGGAGATGATGTCACGCAGGATACGGTATTAGTGCTCTAGTGCTTAAGTGTTGCGCAACCATCGGGATATTATGACTAGGTCATACATATCCGATTATAGAGACTAGTTACCAGACATCCGACATGTGCTTCGGTCGGGGCATACACTTATCCAGCCCCAGCCCTAGCACGTGACTATCCGATACTGGGCCGATATACACAATACTACGGTATACTACGCTTGATACAGATCTATATATATTCCTGTAAGAATATTTCTGGAGAATTGGGTAGGCATGGCGCTTTGCTAGAAGCCAACCTTGTCTTGTAAATCGGTATAAACGTAGTACGAGGTACTTACGTGTTTGGAATCCGACGACCGTATTTACTGCCAACATATCCGGAGATCTCATGGGTCGCTTCCTGAAGATTCACCGATGATGTATAACTCGCCTTTATTAATCTGGGATTAATTAGAAGAGAGAGATAGAATTAATCTGGATTAATTCGAAGAGAGAGAAAATTAATCTGGGATTAATTACGAGATATTTTTTCTGGGATAAAATATTAATTAAAGAGAGAGAACGATTATTTGGAATTAATCGATAAAAATATATATTGATGTATTATTAGAAATTGGATTTCGACGTGGAATTAAAATTAGATTTTAATTCGGGCGAACGAATTATTTAGAATTAATTCGTTAGCGACGTGAATAGTGATTTCGCTAGGCGTAATCATTTAATTACGACGCGACGGAAAATTCCTTAATTTGGAATTAGCGAACCCGAGCCCGGGATTATTTGCGAGCGCATTCGCATTTCGAATTCGAGTGCGGCACGCAAGTCAAATCGTGCGTCAAATCGCTAGTCACATCAAGCATCAAATCAAATGTCACTTTGAGTGATACGACATGTTGTCACTTTATTAAGTGGATGGATTTGATGTGAATAGTTGATTTGAGTTGATGAAAAGCTTTAAAAGCTTGAAATGAAATATAACATTATTTATTTTGCTTTTTGACTTTTGTATTAAAAGTGATATATGTTTTATTTATTATTTACTTGGTAATATATAAACAAAATAAAAACGGCTTTTCTCTCTCCCTCATGCAATGAGATACGGTTTTAAGGCATTTGGAGCCTAAACCTTCTTCTCTCTTCTCACGGTCATGGTGACCGATTCTCTTCCAATTTTCTGGTTTTCACACAAAAATGGAGAAGCTAATGAATCTTGTTGAAGATCTAAGTGCTAGCACACACCTTGGGTTATACATAGGTGATAGGGAAACGAATTTGTGAGCTTGGAATCTCAAAGCTTGGAGCTTAATGGAGGACATCCATGGCCGAATTTTCAAGGAGGAAGATGACCCAAAACCGAGCATGATAGCAGTCCAAGGAGGCCAAAACCGAACTCACACAAGGAGCAAAATGGGTTGTGTTCTTCTTCGCATCAAAACCGACCATGTGAGTATATTCCGCACCTCCTATGTTGTGTATTCACTCATTTTTATGTGATTTATGATCTTGGGACTTGATTAACTCAACACAGGGCGAAAAGTGCGATTGCAGTTACCTTCCCTACCGAATCAGTTAGGCGGTTGTTCCTCCCCGATTAGGCAGTTAGGAACATAACCCAGAGCAGTTACAAAGCTGATTCATAACTGCAAAGAATGGTAGAACTGCCCAATTCAGTTACCAAGCGGCACTATAAAGCTCGCCTATCCCCAAGAGAGAGAAGAAAAAAGGAAAAATGAAGACTCAATCGAGCATATTTTATCTTTTTATTTCTTAGCTTGTAACCTAAGACTGTAACTTGTGTGCTTGTGCCCCTTGGAGGCTTATTCACTTGATTCAATACACCCCTTGCTGGGACTTTGTCTCATGAGGTTGTGTTGGTTTCTCTAATATGTCCCAAGGAAAGATTAAGCATATATGAAATACAACAAAGAATATATATATAAACATGAAGTATGGCGGAATCATACTTACAATACCTTGTGATGAAGAAAATCAAGCCAAGATGGAAGCTCCAAGGTGGATGATTTTCGGCCAAGGTGAGAAGATGTGGAAAGCTCCAAGCTTTGAGTATTCCAAGCTCTATGATGGTTTCCCTATCACTCTTTGATCCCTTGAAGGTGCTAGCCTTGCTTGTGAGGAGATGTTCCAAACAATCACACTTTCTTCAATCTTTTGGCAACCAAAATGAGAAGATGAAGACCAAAAACTGCATGCAGTTTTCGGCAAGTGAGAGAGAGAAGAGATATTTTTCTTTTGGTTCTAATTGATTTGTGATACCAAAAATCAATTATATTTATGCCATAATATTTATTAAATAATAATAAATCTATGACACAAGCCATGCAAAGGCTTAGAGTGTCAAACACTCAAATTCCATGCATATATTAGAGTGTATTATACACTATCACCATGCAATGCATTATCAATAAAATAATACATCAATGACATGTGTCAAGTGGGCCCCACACGTTTCCAAATGAAAGTGGGCCCACGTCCACTCACGCGTTCGGGTTCGATATTTCCGAAATACCGAACTTGCGTCGCGACGTTAATTAAATCGAATTTAAATAAATAATCGCGCCTAGCGAAATTATTATTTACGTCGCTAACGAATTAATTCTAAATTAACTCGTATGCCCGAATTAAAATCTAATTTTAATTTCGCGTCGAAATCGAATTTCAATTATTATATCGAATATAATAATCTTACTGATTAATTCCAAATTAATCGTTCTCTCTCTCTAAATAAGGCACTTTATCCGAGATAAAGTTTCTCCGCAATTAATCCAAGATTAATTAAGTTCGAATCAAATATCACAGGTGAATCTTCAGGAAGCGACCCAAGAGATCTCCGGATATGTTGGCAGTAAATACGGTCGTCGGATAATCCGAACACGCACGTACCTCGTACTACGTTCTTACCGATTCACAAGACAAGGTTGGCTTCTAGCAAAGCGCCATGCCTACCCATTCTCCAGAAATATTCTTATAGGAATATAAGATCTATATCAAGCGTAGTATACCGTAGTATTGCGTACATCGATCCAGTATCGGATGATCACATGCTAGGTCTAGGGCTGGAGATGTGTCTGCCCCGTACGAAACATATATCGGACATCAAGCAACTAGTCTCTTTAAATCGGACAATCCTGACCTAGTCATATTGTCCCGACGGTTGCAACCTTTTATAGAGTACTAGTTCTGTGTCTGCGTGATCATCATCACCTCCATATGTCTGAAGCGATACTTCCATCTTGACATCACATCCAGTACACTACGATTCTCGATAAACCCAGAAGAGGTGTACACAGAACCGGTTAAGGTCCCCAACCACCAAACCAAAGTTTACCGATTGTCGCAAGTACTAGCGATGTAAGTCTCAGGTTAAGGACCATATACACCTACCCTGTTGCGGCCTCCCATAGACACCTAGACATACTACCAATGGGATTCCGCGGGGTCTATCCAGAGCGAAGCTGTTTTCCGTACCATCGGTATAAAAAACAACCCCTCCTATCGCACTTGCATAAGTATCCAATACTTAAATATATGAGAACTATGCCGTTGTGCCCTCACAACGTGCACAAGCGCAATACTAGCCTATTCCGCATTATCGATGTCTAGTCTCGATAATACTACGGCTAGGGATATTTAATGATTAAACCTTTATGGATTGATACTGTCTCATATCATCTCAATCCAGTACTAATCATATGGACTTTCGCCATTTATATATCAAAGTAAATAAATTTACAAAATGGCAAAAGGCAATTTCATTATTACATAGTTAATTTTGTACAATAATACAATATCATTTACAAACAGTGACGCTATGGGACACAATGTCTAACAATCTCCCACTTGGCCTATAGCCAGTCACTCAAGCATCTAATACCCGAACTATGTATGTGTCGTTCAAAAACTTGCTGAAGAACAGCCTTCGTCAGCGGATCTGCAATGTTGTCATCTGATATGGACCTTCTCGACTTTTACATCGCCACGATGTATAATCTCCCGAATCAGATGGTAACGTCGAAGAACATGCTTGGACCGTGATGAGACCTTGGTTCCTTAGCCTGTGCTATAGCCCCGTTATTGTCACAATACAATGGAACGGGCTCAGCTGCTAACGGAACTACTCCTAATCCGATTAGGAACTTTCGGATCCAAACTGCCTCCTTTGCTGCTTCAGATGCAGCGATGTGTACTCCGCTTCTGTTGTTGAATCTGCAACAGTATCTTGCTTGGAAGATTTCCAGCTCACTGCTCCGTTATTCAAACAAAATATGTACCCGGATTGTGACTTGTAGTCATCCTTGTCGGTTTGGAAACTTGCATCGGTATACCCAGATACCGCAAGTTCTCCACCTCCATAAATTAAGAAAGCATCCTTAGTTCGTTTAAGATACTTAAGGATATTCTTAACTGCTATCCAGTGACCTTCACCTGGATCGGCCTGATAGCGACTGCACATGCTCAAAGCATATGAGACATCAGGTCGTGTACATATCATGGCATACATGATCGATCCGACTGCCGAGGCGAACGGTATCCGACTCATGTGGTCTCTCTCTCCTGAGTCTTAGGACACATGTCCTTAGACAGAGAGGTACCACGTACCATTGGAACCAATCCCCTCTTGGATTGTTCCATGTTGAATCGCTTCAACACTTTATCAATATATGTACTCTGGGAGAGTCCAAGCAGCTTTCTAGATCTATCCCTGTAGATCTTTATTCCAAGAATAAAGGCTGCTTCTCCCAGATCTTTCATGGAGAATTTTAATGAAAGCCAAGCTTTCACCGACGTTAGCATGGGAATGTCATTGCCTATTAGCAATACGTCGTCGACATAAAGGACAATAAAAGTAAGTGCTCTCCCACTAACCTTCTTGTATACACAAGGGTCATCTACGTTTTGCACGAAATCATATTTTTATGATCTCATCAAAACGCTGATTCCATGACCGTGATGCTTGCTTCAATCCATAAATGGATCGATTTAAATACAAACCTTGTTTGCAAGTCTAGGTACGATAAAACCGTCAGGCTGTTGCATATAAACATCCACCAAAAGGTTTCCGTTAAGGAAAGCGGTTTTAACGTCCATCTGCCATATTTCGTAAATCGAAATATGCAGCTATTGCAAGCATTATCCGAATGGATTTAATCATGGCAACGGGTGAGAAGGTTTCGTCATAATCAATACCATATTGTTGACGATACCCTTCGCTACAAGCCTAGCTTTGTACGTTTGTACGTTGCCATCCATGTCGGTCTTCTTCTTGAAGATCCATCTGCATCCAATAGGCTTTATGCCTTCTGGTGCATCAACCAGTGTCCAAACTTGGTTGGCGTACATGGAATCCATCTCGGACTTCATGGCATCTTGCCATAAAGCGGAATCGATATTTTGTATCGCTTCCTCATACGTAGCCGGTTCATTATCCTCAATAAGATTAATATCTACATGAGGTGAGATCAGGAACCCATACCTCTCAGGTACTGTTCTGACTCTCTCCGACCTACGCGGTCCTTGTGTATGTGAAGTTTGTGGTACAGACTCATCCCGGGCGGTCTGTTCTTGTTCCGTCGTTGATTCATTGCTAGGAACAGTATCACTACGATCTTCATCGAGTTCTACTTTCCTCCCACTTACCACTGCATTTATAAAATCCTTCTCAAGGAAAAATGCTTGTAGTAGAGCAACAAATACTTTGTTCTCTTGTGGGTGATAGAAGTAATATCCTTTGGTTTCCCTAGGATATCCTACAAAAAGGCATTTATCAGTTTTGGGTTCAAGTTTGGTACTTTCCAAACGTTTAACATGTGCCCAGCATCCCCAAATCTTCAGGAAAGAGAAACCTGGTTTCCTTCCTGTCCATATCTCATATGGAGTCTGTTCAACAGACTTCGACGGTACCTTATTCAAAATGAGTATAGCACTGTTTAATGCGTATCCCCAGAAGGATATTGGTAGCTCAGTGCGACTCATCATTGACCTTACCATGTCCAACAAGGTGCGGTTTCTCCGTTCGGACACACCGTTTAATTGCGGTGTTCCAGGAGGAGTCCACTGTGAAAGAATGCCATATTCTTTCAAGTAATCTTGAAACTCATAACTTAAGTATTCGCCACCACGGTCTGACCGTAATGTCTTAATACTCTTCCCTGTTTGTTTCTCCACTTCGTGTCGAAACTCTTTGAATTTCTCAAAAGTTTCCGACTTGTGTCTCATAAGATACACATAACCGTAACGAGATGCATCATCTGTAAAGGTTACGAAGTAGTGAAATCCACCTCTAGCCTGGCTAGACATGGGCCCGCATACGTCAGTATGAACGAGAGCTAAAAGTTCTGTGGCACGTTCACCTTTACCGCTAAAAGGTGATTTAGGCATTTTGCCTAAAAGACAAGATTCGCAGACGTCATATGAATTGGGATCAAATTCGTCCAAGTACCCACTCTTTGAAAGTGTGGATATGCGAGTCTTGTTGATGTGTCCTAGACGACAATGCCACATGTAAGCTTCATCTTTTAGATTACTCCTTTTGAGCCTTTTGTTTGTCATTTTAGGAGATTCATTTATATTCAAAATATAAAGACCGTTATTTGCAATAGCTGTGCAAATTTCTGTATCACTTTTATATAAATAACACCCGGTGTTTCTGAATACAAAAGTGTAACCCTGCTGGGTTAACAAGGATACAGATATAATATTCCTAGTTAAACTAGGTACAAAATAACAGTTCAAAAGTTTAAGTACATGCCCTGAGGGCAGTTCTAAAACAAAAGTCCCTACGGCCAAAACAGCAACTGGTGTTCCGTTTCCGACCCGTAGATCCATCTCCCCTGACGCCAGCATCCTGCTATCATGCAGATCCTGCACATCAGTACAAATATGAGCACCACAACTAGAATCAAAAATCCAATTTTTAAAACTAGAAGTATTCATATTTATCTCAATAACAACATACCAGAGGCGATAGCCTTGCCAGCCTTGATATCCTCCTTCTGCACAATGCTTATTGGCAGTAGTACGTTTCCAGTGACCCCTCTTGCCGCAGTTAAGGCAGATGTCGCCGAGATTTGTCCTTTGGCTTCCTAGAAGCCACTGTCAACTTGCCTTTGCCCTCTTTTTGAACTTCCTCTTCCTCGCACCTCCAATTGCCATGGGTCTAGCCTTTGGCGCATGAGAGGTCGATGCATAATGCGCCTCGCGCTTGCTCCCCTTTAGGAGTTCCCTTTCGGACTCCTTCAATACGGAAAACAGCTCTCCAAGAGTGTCATCTGTATCCATCAACTTGTAGTTGATGATGATTTGTTTCCAAGTATCGGGAGCGATTGTAATATCATATCAATCGTCAGCTCTGCCTCCAAGACAATGCCCATATTGGCTA